>OY744518.1:145115619-145118750 GCA_963556195.1 Sepiola atlantica | reverse complement strand
TCCCGGCAAAATAACGATTCCTGCGTTATTTTGCCGGTTCATGTATATTTAACTAAATTGTTAAACATACAGTGACGCCCGGCACAATAATTATTTACTAATGTAAAGGGATCGTTATTATGCCGGTTCATTATTTTTAAAAACCTAATTGTTATGGCCTTGCGAAAGAAAAGGTAATTAAATAAATAAGGGCAAATATTTAAAAACAATTTGTTTTCATCATCAGTTGTGTCGGTTAAAGAAATAAAAAAAAAATCGACCTGCCCTATTGTGTCGGTTAAAGAAATATCTGCTTACTTTTCATAATAGAATTAATGTTGATGAATTTTCCCAACATTACTAAGTCTGCTCTCGATTTAAGTAATTGAAATTTTCCTTAAGTTATATATAAAGAAAAAATAAGCAACAAATAAATGTTACCAAAGGCAACATAAATTATTATTCTACCTACCTGTATAAGTTTATTTGTTTATTTTATTATTTATTTTGATAAATGATTTTTTTTTTATAAAAATAAACAATCAAATAAATAAATAAACTTATACAGGTAGAAGAATAATTTATGTTGCCTTTGGTAACATTTACTTGTTAAAAATGTGCTTTACAAAGGAAGGATTTTAATGTAAAATTCTGATTTTCTTTATGAAGAAAAACTTCGATAATGTTAAAATATACAGAAAATCACTGGATTTAAACAGTTTCTATTTTAAAATGTTCTTTCAATGAAATCATAAAATAAGTCGTAATTTTGAAGAGTTCACTCCTAATCGAATCAACCGGAAGTAAAAATTAATTTTATCGTTATTTTAAAATATATTGTCGCTTAATAATATTTTAAATTATACAAAAAATCAATCAGGCAAAGATTAATTAAAAACAAACAAAAAAAATCAATCAGGCAAAGTTTTAAATAAAAAAAACAACAAAAAAAACAATCAGGCAAAGTTTTAAATTATAAATGAAATTTCGTTTGATAAAGTTTTAAATAATACAAAAAAAATAATTTAAATAATAAAAAAAAAAAGTAATTTATAGTGAAATAAACACGAGCCGGCAAAATAACGTAAGACTCATTATTGTGACGGGCGTCACTGTATGTTTAACAATTTAGTTAAATATACATGAACCGGCAAAATAACGCAGGAATCGTTATATTGCCGGTCACGGCAAAATAACGCAGGAATCGTTATTTTGCCGGGGCCGGCAATATAGCCTATTCGTATAATGTTATGTATACATATACATATACATATACATGTAAAGTTATGTATACATATATATACATATAAAGTTATGTATACATATATATATATATATATACATATAAAGTTATGTATACATATATATATATATACATATAAAGTTATGTATACATATATATATATATATACATATAAAGTTATGTATACATATATATATATATATACATATATATATATATATACATATATATATATATATACATATAAAGTTATGTATACATATATATATATATATACATATAAAGTTATGTATACATATATATATATATATACATATAAAGTTATGTATACATATATATATATATATACATATAAAGTTATGTATACATATATATATATACATATAAAGTTATGTATACATATATAAATATACATATAAAGTTATGTATACATATATATATATACATATAAAGTTATGTATACATATATATATATACATATAAAGTTATGTATACATATATATATATACATATAAAGTTATGTATACATATATATATATACATATAAAGTTATGTATACATATATATATATACATATAAAGTTATGTATACATATATATATATACATATAAAGTTATGTATACATATATATATATACATATAAAGTTATGTATACATATATATATATACATATAAAGTTATGTATACATATATATATACATATAAAGTTATGTATACATATATATATATACATATAAAGTTATGTATACATATATATATATACATATAAAGTTATGTATACATATATATATATATACATATAAAGTTATGTATACATATATATATATATACATATAAAGTTATGTATACATATATATATATATATATACATATAAAGTTATGTATACATATATATATATATACATATAAAGTTATGTATACATATATATATATATACATATAAAGTTATGTATACATATATATATATATACATATAAAGTTATGTATACATATATATATATATACATATAAAGTTATGTATACATATATATATATATACATATAAAGTTATGTATACATATATATATATATACATATAAAGTTATGTATACATATATATATATATACATATAAAGTTATGTATACATATATATATATACATA
The DNA here is from genome assembly GCA_963556195.1 of Sepiola atlantica. Lineage (NCBI taxonomy): Eukaryota > Metazoa > Mollusca > Cephalopoda > Sepiida > Sepiolidae > Sepiola > Sepiola atlantica. The sequence continues at coordinate 145,116,386 of OY744518.1, read as the reverse complement.
TAAAGTTATGTATACATATATATATATACATATAAAGTTATGTATACATATATATATACATATAAGTTATGTATACATATATATATATACATATAAAGTTATGTATACATATATATATATACATATAAAGTTATGTATACATATATATATATACATATAAAGTTATGTATACATATATATATATACATATAAAGTTATGTATACATATATATATATACATATAAAGTTATGTATACATATATATATATACATATATATATACATATAAAGTTATGTATACATATATATATACATATAAAGTTATGTATACATATATATATACATATAAAGTTATGTATACATATATATATACATATAAAGTTATGTATACATATATATATATACATATAAAGTTATGTATACATATATATATATACATATAAAGTTATGTATACATATATATATATACATACAAAGTTATGTATACACATATATATACATACAAAGTTATGTATACACATATATATACATACAAAGTTATGTATACACATATATATACATACAAAGTTATGTATACACATATATGTACATATAAAGTTATGTATACACATATATGTACATATAAAGTTATGTATACATATATATATATACATATAAAGTTATGTATACACATATATGTACATATAAAGTTATGTATACACATATATGTACATATAAAGTTATGTATACACATATATGTACATATAAAGTTATGTATACACATATATGTACATATAAAGTTATGTATA
>OY744518.1:145080619-145110619 GCA_963556195.1 Sepiola atlantica | reverse complement strand
TTATATATATATACATATATATATATACATATAAAGTTATATATATATACATATATATATACATATAAAGTTATATATATATACATATATATATATACATATATATATAAAGTTATATATATATACATATATATATATACATATAAAGTTATATATATATACATATATATATATACATATAAAGTTATATATATATACATATATATATATACATATAAAGTTATATATATATACATATATATATATACATATAAAGTTTATATATATACATATATATATACATATAAAGTTATATATATATACATATATATATATACATATAAAGTTATATATATATACATATATATATATACATATAAAGTTATATATATATACATATATATATACATATACAGTTATATATATATACATATATATATACATATAAAGTTATATATATATACATATATATATACATATAAAGTTATATATATATACATATAAAGTTATATATACATATATATACTATATAATATATTAAATTTATATATATATATAAATTTATACATATATATACATATATATAAAAATTTATATATATATATATACATATAAATTTATATATATATATACATATAAATTTATATATATATATACATATATATATATAAATTTATATATGTATATACATATATATATAAATTTATATAGTGAATGCTTTTATTCAAACATGTACAAGGTCTGCTACACTGGCATGTCGATGTTATCGATCTACAGCTCTCAAGAGCTGAGGTCTCATCAGGCAGAAAATTGTTTCACATGACTTTTATTTCTTTCTCCTCTTCTTTTTTGCTTGCTTCATTCTCCCTGGAATTCAGCAACCAGTTGAATCAAAAAACAATTTTCTGCCTGATGAGACCTCAGCTCTTGAGAGCTGTAGATCGATAACATCGACATGCCAGTGTAGCAGACCTTGTACATGTTTGAATAAAAGCATTCACAATACAGCTCTATATTGAGCACTCTTTTATAAACCCGGTTTGATTCCCTTTAGATTTCTACCCTGTGGATTTTTACCCTACCTGGATTACTATAAATTTATATATATATATATACATATATATATATAAATTTATATATATATATATACATATATATATAAATTTATATATATATATATATACATATATATATAAATTTATATATATATATATATACATATATATATAAATTTATATATATATATATACATATATATAAAGTTATATATACATATATATAAAGTTATATATACATATAAAGTTATATATATATACATATATATATATAAATTTATATATACATATATATACATATAAAGTTATATATACATATAAAGTATATATATATATATGTAAAGTTATATATACATATAAAGTTATATATATATACATATATATATACATATATATATACATATAAAGTTATATATATATATATGTAAAGTTATATATACATATAAAGTTATATATACATATATATATACATATAAAGTTATATATACATATATATACATATAAAGTTATATATACATATACATACATATAAAGTTATATATACATATATACGTATATATATAAAGTTATATATACATATAAAGTTATATATACATTATATATATATACATATAAAGTTATATATACATTATATATATATACATATAAAGTTATATATACATATAAAGTTATATATATATATATATATACATATATATATATATTAATTATTAAAAATAATAATAAGCAATTAGAACGCCACACAATGCATTTTAGTTTTATTAACTTTTTTTTTTCAATTTAATTTTCAAAGATATACTTCCTCATTAGAATTACTAAATTTACATTTAAAGATATATAAAAATACCTTTCATTTTTTTCCCCCTTTAGTCCTCATCTTGTTTTTTGGTGTCATCAGTTCGATGTTAATGAACGAATGAGAGTCTTTTTTTTGGGACGGCACATGGCGGTGCAATTTGTAATAATATAGTGTTGTCCTTGGTTAGAAAGCATTGTTTGTATGGAAATATTAATTATTAAAATGATAATAATAATAATAATAATAATATATATATATATATAAAGTTATATATGCATAAAGTTATATATACATATATATATATATAAAGTTATATATGCATAAAGTTATATATACATATATATATATATATATATATATACATAAAGTTATATATGCATAAAGTTATATATACATATATATATATATATACATAAAGTTATATATACATATAAGTTATATATATATATATATATATATACATAAAGTTATATATACATATATATATATATATATACATAAAGTTATATATATATATATATATATATATATATACATAAAGTTATATATACATATATATATATATATATATACATAAAGTTATATATACATATATATATATATATATATATATACATAAAGTTATATATACATATATATATATATATATATATATACATAAAGTTATATATACATATATATATATATATATATATATACATAAAGTTATATATACATATATATATATATATATATATACATAAAGTTATATATACATATATATATATATATACATAAAGTTATATATACATATATATATATATATATATATATACATAAAGTTATATATACATATATATATATATATACATAAAGTTATATATACATATATATATATATATATATATATATACATAAAGTTATATATACATATATATATATATATACATAAAGTTATATATACATATATATATATATATATATATATACATAAAGTTATATATACATATATATATATATATACATAAAGTTATATATACATATATATATATATATATACATAAAGTTATATATACATATATATATATATATATATATACATAAAGTTATATATACATAAAGTTATATATACATATATATATATATATATACATAAAGTTATATATACATATATATATATATATATACATAAAGTTATATATACATATATATATACATAAAGTTATATATATATATACATATATAAAGTTATATATACATATACATATATAAAGTTATATATACATATACATATATAAAGTTATATATACATATACATATATAAAGTTATATATACATATACATATATAAAGTTATATATATATATACATATATAAAGTTATATATATATACATATATAAAGTTATATATATATACATATATAAAGTTATATATATATACATATATAAAGTTATATATATATACATATATAAAGTTATATATATATATACATATATACATATATGTTATATATACATATATATACATATATAATGTTATATATACATATATATATATATAATGTTATATATACATATATATATATATATAATGTTATATATACATATATATATACATATATAAAGTTATATATACATATATAATGTTATATATACATATATATATACATATATAATGTTATATATACATATATATATATACATATATAATGTTATATATACATATATATACATATATAATGTTATATATACATATACATATATATACATATATAATGTTATATATACATATATATACATATATAATGTTATATATACATATATATACATATATAATGTTATATATACATATATATACATATATAATGTTATATATACATATATATACATATATAATGTTATATATACATATATATATATACATATATAAAGTTATATATATATACATATATAAAGTTATATATATACATATATAAAGTTATATATATACATATATAAAGTTATATATACATATATAGATATATAGATATACATATATAAAGTTATATATATATATATATACATATACAAAGTTATATATACATATACATATACAAAGTTATATATACATATACATATATAAAGTTATATATACATATATATATATAAAGTTATATATACATATATATATATATACATATATAAAGTTATATATACATATATATATATACATATATATATATATACATATATATATATATACATATATAAAGTTATATATACATATATATATATACATATATATATACATATATAAAGTTATATATACATATATATATATACATATATATATACATATATAAAGTTATATATACATATATATATATACATATATATATACATATATAAAGTTATATATACATATATATATATACATATATATATACATATATAAAGTTATATATACATATATATATACATATATATATACATATATAAAGTTATATATACATATATATATATATACATATATATATACATATATAAAGTTATATATACATATATATATACATATATATATACATATATAAAGTTATATATACATATATATATACATATATATATACATATATAAAGTTATATATACATATATATATATACATATATATATACATATATAAAGTTATATATACATATATATATATACATATATATATACATATATAAAGTTATATATACATATATATATTATATATATATACATATATAAAGTTATATATACATATATATATATACATATATATATACATATATAAAGTTATATATATATATATATATATATATAAAGTTATATATACATATATATATATACATATATAAAGTTATATATATATATATATATACATATATAAAGTTATATATACATATATATATATACATATATAAAGTTATATATACATATATATATATACATATATAAAGTTATATATACATATATATATATACATATATAAAGTTATATATACATATATATATATACATATATAAAGTTATATATACATATATATATATACATATATAAAGTTATATATACATATATATATATACATATATAAAGTTATATATACATATATATATATACATATATAAAGTTATATATACATATATATATACATATATAAAGTTATATATACATATATATATACATATATAAAGTTATATATACATATATATATATATACATATATAAAGTTATATATACATATATATATATATACATATATAAAGTTATATATACATATATATATATATACATATATAAAGTTATATATACATATATATATATATACATATATAAAGTTATATATACATATATATATATACATACAGTTATATATACATATATATATATATACATATATATAAAGTTATATATACATATATATATACACATATATAAAGTTATATATACATATATATATATACATATATATATATATACATATATAAAGTTATATATACATATATATATATACATATATATACATATATAAAGTTATATATACATATATATATATACATATATAAAGTTATATATACATATATATATATAAAGTTATATATACATATATATATATACATATATAAAGTTATATATACATGTATATATATACATATATAAAGTTATATATACATGTATATATATATACATATAAAGTTATATATACATGTATATATATATATACATATAAAGTTATATATACATGTATATATATACATATAAAGTTATATATACATGTATATATATATACATATAAAGTTATATATACATGTATATATATATACATATAAAATTATATATACATGTATATATATATATACATATAAAGTTATATATACATTATATGTATATATATATATATATACATATAAAGTTATATATACATGTATATATATATATACATATAAAGTTATATATACATGTATATATATACATATATACATATAAAGTTATATATACATGTATATATATACATATAAAGTTATATATACATGTATATATATACATATATACATATAAAGTTATATATACATGTATATATATATATATCCATATAAATGTATATATACATATAAATATATGAAGCCCCTTTACTTCCGGTGTTTGTTATGTCACTAATTGTGGCCTTTATGAAGGTCATAGTCTTTGAAACACCTCGTCCAGCGATTAATCACTTCCACGTTATGTTACTTTAGATCAGTGAGCGATCATCCGGGTTGTGTCAGCAACTTTGTACCACTGAAAAGCAAAGGGTCATTTCAAGCAGAACAAGTAAAATAAGAAAAGAAAAGAAATCTTTAACAATTCCGTATGTACGGTTTCATTTAAAAGAATAATTATTAGCCAAGGAAAATACAAACTATAAGGCAATGTAGCTCTGTTACTTCTAACTCTAAGGTCTGTGTTTTTGGACTGATGCTATAACACTTTTCGGCGATTTTTTGGTCTTTGTGAAATCGAGTTCTCTGTAGCACTCAAAATACTTTCGCACAACTGAGGCTATTCTCTATCTCTACAAATCTACAATCAGACCATGTATTTTCTTCTTTGCACCCTCTCTCTCACAGACGTGATGTTTTCTATAAATACTATTATGTTATGTGTTCTTCAGAATTATATAATTCATTCCCCTTTTCTTTTGTTTTAGCTTGTTTGACTCGGTCTAGTGGTCTCCATCAATTCGCTGTTTTTATAACTCATTGTAACACAGCTGCCTATTCCAGTATCTTCTTTTTAAGAAACGCAGGCTTGTGGAACTCTCTTCCTGCTGACGGTTTTCCTCCTACCTATAAACTTGGTCTTTTCAAGACTAAGGCCAATAGGCATCTTCTGTCTTTGCGATAATCATATTCATTCTTGTTAGCTCTTTACGTCAAGTGGCTTCATGCCTTGTCTGGAGCGATTTTCATAAAAAAAGAAAAAAAAACAGATAAGAAAAATAATACTTATCTGGTTTTTTCTTACATTGATAAATTAAACATACGATACATCTACGTTACTTCTCATTCTTATATATAATCTTCTCACTAATGTGAAAAGAAAAATAATACTTATCTGGTTTTTTCTTAAATTGATAAATTAAACATACGATACATTTACGTTACTTTTTATTCTTATATATTATCTTCTCACTAATGTGAAAAGAAAAATAATACTTATCTGTTTTTTTCTTAAATTGATAAATTAAACATACGATACATTTACGTTACTTCTCATTCTTATATATTATCTTCTCACTAATGTGAAAAGAAAAATAATACTTATCTGGTTTTTTCTTACATTGATAAATTAAACATACGATACATTTACATTATTTCTCATTCTTATATATAATCTTCTCACTAATGTGAAAAGAAAAGTAATACTTATCTGGTTTTTTCTTACATTGATAAATTAAACATACGATACATTTACGTTACTTCTCATTCTTATATATAATCTTCTCACTAATGTGAAAAGAAAAATAATACTTATCTGGTTTTTTCTTACATTGATAAATTAAACATACGATACATTTACGTTATTTCTCATTTTTATATATAATCCAATAAATAAAACCCCAATGTTGTTGTTTTATTCCTTTTTCTAGGAATTCCTAACAACAAAAATTATTAAACTTGCCTTTCACAACCATGTGGTTTTTGGGTGGTATTATGTGCTTTTCGATTAACACCTGCAGAAATCGAACCCACCTCCCAAAATTAGATTCTACTTTTTTAGGCGCTTATATGTAGACAGTAAACACCCCGATAAAATTGGCGGAAAGGGGAAAATAATTTCATTTATTTAACCGCCTTAAAAGGTTAGAATGGTCCGGAAATAGGGGGATCATTTTACGTTTAAATTTATATACAAAATTGTTACCACACTCTAATTTTGAAACTTATTATTTTTGTTTTTTGCTTTACCACCAAATTTTTACGGGTGTTTACATGTAATCGCCAAAAAAGTAGAATCTTATCCCCCCCCCCCCATAATAAGATTCTCCTTTTTTGGCGATTACGTGTATGAGGTTGCTTAGTTAATTTACAAATTGACTGTTTTTCGAGTGACGTGATAACGATTTGGGAATTGCAAAACACTCTGTCATACCTCCCACCACCACTAACCCTAAATCCGAGTGCCCCCCCCCCCCCCCAAAAAAAAATTATCTAGCTTGAATCTAACTTTAACTATTATGGTTCATTTGAGCTCTTAAACCAAAGAAAAACATTATTTTTCGAAAATTCAATAGCGCCTAAAATAACACAAAATATCAATAATCCTATTGAAAATAATTTAATTTCAAAATTAAATCCACAAAACAAAAAAGTGCTTATACAGAATTTGAATCGGACCTAACCACGTCCACCATGACATAATTGACTTTTGCCGATATACAACTTAGGTTACACTTCCAGTTATTTTTGGCGTTGGTTAGTGGGTGACTTTTGATGAAATAAACTTTAGGTTAGGGTTCGAGTGACTTTTGGCCTAAAGCAAAGCGCTTCTTCAGAAGCGGTTATGGTAATACAAAAAACAATTCGGTAAAAATTAGTTAGAAGTAGAAACATAACTTACAGCAAGTTGCATCATACACGTGAAACGCTGAAGTTAAACCTCGACCACACAAATATAGTAGACATCTTTAGGAAATTGGGGTAATTTCAACTATTAAAAGCCGACTTTTTGTGTAAACATTAAAAATATCCTATGTGACCTATTTGCGTTCGGTTGATTGTTTAATTCATTCTTTTATATTCCTCCTGGGCAGTGCCGGGCAACGGGTCCTGCTAGTATATATATATATATTTATAATAATCAATATAATTTATAATACACAACTTTAGTTGTGAATAAGTCTATATTTTTTCCTCCCTAATTTCATATATTTAAGATATCGAGCTATTTAATTATTCAACATTTTACATTTTGAGATTAAATATGTTAATATATATTAACATGCAGACAAACAACAAAGATAAACAATAAAATTTAAAAGATTCTACCCCCACCCCACACACACTCTCTTAGTTTTTATTAAAATTCAATTGTACAACATTGGAATTAGGAACAAATAAAAGCTTACGTTTTGACACACAAATATCAGAATTTAAATTTTTATTTCTTTTTTTTATTATTTCACATTAACTGAGTGGAAACGTGCGAAAACAATCCTGGATGCTTCATTCTGATTGTATCTTTTTATTTTTCAGTGAAAGAAAAGTTCACTTTATAGCATTCAAAAGCTATGACATAATAGCAGTTACAGACATAAACAAAAGATTTTCATTTATTTTTGTTTTATGTAGAATTTCTTTTTATAACAATAATATTAGATGTAAAAAACAACAAAATTTAACAATTTTTTCCCCAAGAATCAAACTGCAATATGTACAGCACAAATACTTTAAAAAATGTTTTTATTTTTCTCATAAAAAAAAAAATGGTTGATAAAATTGTCAACAATGAAGAAACATGCCTGATGAGACTCGCCATTTGTGTTGCATGCTTGAAAATAGCTTATAACAAAGTAACTATCTTTCTCAATACATAAATAAAAAAAATCATAAAATTATAATATGGTAGCAGAAGCAACCAGGCATCATTTACTGTTAACTTTATTTTCCTTTTAAATTTTCATCTACATTTTCTATATCTGACATTGTGCATATTTTCCTTATCGTCAAGTGTGATAAGCAGGCACTGTGTTTCTCCAACCAGAAACAATTATGATACACAAAAACAAAGAAAAAAACACAACAAAACGAATGAGTAAGGAACAAAAATATTGAAAAAATATATTTTTGTTCCTTTTATAAAGAAATGTTTAACAAAAAAGCAGGAAACAAAAACGCTATTTTGGGTGGAAATAAAATCACATAAACAATTTGTTTGAAAAAAGTCGTCCTTTTTAAACAAAAAGAAAGGGAAAAAAATTAATATTTATTTTCTTGCCGGTTGTCACGTGATCGCTCATTACAAAGAAATTGTTTCAACGGCAAGTTTGTTTTGAAAAAATCGTCGTTTTCAAACAAAAAAAAAAGGGGGAAAAAAAATTCATATTTAATTTTCTTGCTTGTCGTCACTGGATCGCTCATTATAAAGAAACCAAAAAATTAAAGTTTTTAAAAATAATATTGGTTAATTCAAAATCAAATACCAAAAATATTATGGCGGAGCTGCAGTGATGTGCTTTGATAAGTCGCTTTTAAATATGTATTACTGTTAAATATATGCAAGTATACTATAAGGTACACTAAAAAATAAATAAATTAAAAAAAAAAGAGTCACTCTAGTTTTACATAAGTGGGTATGTAAATACTTCATGAGCTGACCCCCTGTCCTGTCTTGCATAGTCCTGGTCACTCTTGATGCCGAGACTCTTAGGGAGAAGGCCAAGACTCTTGGGGAGAAGGCCATTTTTAGTCTCTGTTTCGATATAATTTTATTCAAGGACAAGAAATACAATTTCAAACCAACAATAAATAAACAATCATGGCTGCCATTGTAAAGACAAACCAAAACAAGTCCAATTATTTATAAACAATAATGTGAGAGAAAGAGAAGCAAAGAGACAGATACAGACATAGGTAGATAGAGAGGGGGAGAGAAAGAAAGAGAGAGTCAACAGATGACGATTAGAACGGAAGTGACGCCGCCGTTACTGACATAGCGTGGCCACAAACGATAGCCAGGGAGATGCGTTGGAACAACCAGGCTGACTCACGGGGCTCGTGCCTAGACGTTAAAATCCTCCGTCCAATGTCCTGAAAAAATTTAACAGTCTCGGGGCCAAGCACACCCGACGTTTCCACTGAAATTGGTTGGAAGACGAAACGGTCAGTGAGCGAGCTATATTTTCTGCGCTTCCTTGTTTCGGCGAGCAGAGCTGCCGTGCCCAGCTTCACCGCGAATTCCGCAATCCTTGCTGGTGAAAAGGAGTCAGAACAAGTGGCGTCCCAGTCTCTGTTTGAGCGTGATGGTGTCACGCTAAAACAGAGACTGGGACGATCACTGGTTTCTGATTAGCCACGTAACCAGTTTAGGGGTAGACTTCTTTTGTCAGCCAGCCTAGTAACCCCTTCCCTCCCTATTGGACTCTTGAAGGGTTTATTTTTTTTTAGCTAGCCTGTTTGGAGTCCAGAGGATTGAATGCTGGTGGTTGGGTCTCTTTCAAGCTCTATTTGTCTTGAAGTAATTCTATCTTTCTCTCCCTTTTTATTATTATGCCATCTACAAATCCACACAACAAACACCTTATTATTTCCTATAATAACATCAGGTCTCAGATCAAACTTTCCTGATGTTCAGTCCTTTCTCTTGGGCAAATCTCCTCACATCCTTGTTCTTTGTGAGACTAATCTGGATGCTTCTATTGATAGCAACGATCTACATGTGGATGGTTATTTGCCTTTTGTCTGCTTAGACTCTTCCACACATTTGCATGGTTTTGCCCTTTTTCTTCACAAGGATCTCCCCACTGCACGTGTCTCCAGCCTTGAATCTCATTGGTGTCCTTTTATCCGTCTGAGGTTGTATTTGCTGCACTCCACTTACTATTTGTTCTTTTTGTACCGTTCCCCTTCTGACAATGACTGCTCTGTTGTTGATGCTATATCCAGTAGTATTGATGATGCATCGCAAATTCATCCGTCAAGCTCCATCTTTGTTTTTGGTGACTTCAATGCTCATCGTTCTGACTGGCTCCCTCACTCTATCTGCACAGATCTAGCTGGTGAAATCTGTCTTAACTTTCCTCTGTCTCATGACTGGTCCCAAATTGTCACCTTCCCCACACGTTTTCCTGATAATAATGTTCATCAACCATCCTTACTTGATCTTTTTATCACTTCTGTTCCTGACTCATGTTATATTTACTCTTCTCTTCCATTGAGTTCTTCTGATCATGTGGTTAATTTTTTGGTTAAGTCTTCTATTGATCGTCCCTTCCATAAGAAGACGTTCAACTACAGGCGGGCTGATTGGGATGGGCTTCACAGCTTCTTATGTGACGTTTCATGGCGTTCTATCTTTGGTATGCCTCCGAATGATGCTGCTAGGGAGGTTATTGACTGGCTTCTTGTTGAAATTGATAACTTCATTCCTCATCGTAAGTTTCAAACCAAACCTCATTCTCCTCCCTGGTTTTCATCTGTTTGTGCTTCTGCCATTGCCCATCATAACCATTACTTTAATCAGTATCATCAAAATGGTTCTGAGAATTCTAGACAATCCTTGCAAGAGAGCAATCTCTGAGGCTAAGTCTAGCTACTCTCAAAGGAATTGTGACTATCTCATCTCAAAGGGTTGGGTCTCATGATTTTTGGAGAATCTACAATAGTGTTATTAATAGTGGCAAGTCTTATATTCCTCCTCTTTTTAATGATCTTCAGGTTATTTTATCTTCTAAGGCTGATCTCTTTGCAGACAATTCTTTTCTTGAGGATGCTGGTGCTGTTCTTTCTGATCAGTCTCTTGATTCTGTTATTATCACTCCAAAGATTGTTGCTAGAGTTCTTTCTGATCTTAAGACTTCCGGTCCTGATTCAATTCCTGTTGTTGTTCTGAACTTTCTTTTATCCTCTCTAAATTATTCAATCTCGGTTTGTCTAAGCCTTGTTTCCCTTCTTGTTGGAAGGAGTCCTCTGTTGTCCCTATTTTTAAAAATGCTGGTGATCGGTCTAACCCAACTAAGTATTGTCCGGTTAGTCTCCTCTCCGTTATTAGCAAAGTTTTTGAAAGGTTGGTCAACGGCAAGCTTGTTCATTTTCTGGAAAGTTTAGACCTCTTTAGTGACGTTCAGTATGGCTTTTGTGGTTTTCGTTCAACTGCTGATCTTTTAACTGTTGTAACTGAGCAGATCTGTCGGTTTATGGATAATTCAGGAGAGGATAGAGCCATTACGCTTGACATTCTGAAGGCATTTGACAGGGTGTTGCATTCTAGTCTTCTACACAAATTTCAGGGTTATGGTGGTGAGGTTCTCGACATTATTAGGGCTTTTCTTTCTGATCAAAGCTTGCGAGTAACTTTGGACGGTGTCTCTTTTCCTATCAATGCCAGTGTTCCTCAGGGCTCTATTCTAGGCCCAACACTATTTCTTCAAAATGATCTTCCAGAGAATATTGTTCAGAAAATTAACATCTATGCTGACGATACCACCATCTATTCTGGTGTTGCTTCTTGCCCTTCTCCCTCAGATCAGTCGAAATATGCAGCTGATTTAGAGGTTGACCTGGGTTCAGTTGTGGATTGGGGTAAAAAATGGCTTGTTTAATTTATTCCAGTGAAGATTCAGCTCATGTCTTTCAATTGTAGGTGTGTCCCTTTTCTTCCTGAGATTCTCATGGATTGCTCTGCTCTTGAGGTGAAATCGACTCTGAAACTTCTTGGTCTTTCTCTCTCATCAAATCTTTCTTGGAGTTCATACATTAGATCCATTGCTCTTTCTGCTTCTCGTAAAGTGGGTTCTTTCTATTGCTCCAAACACTTTCTCGCAAATCCACAATCAGACCATGTATAGAGTACTGTTGTCATATTTGTGCTGGTTAATCTCTGTTCTATTTGAGGGTTCTTGATAAGGTACAGAAACATATCTGTAATTTGATTTGACCTACCCTTTTTTCTTCTCTACACACCCTCTCTCACAGCACAGACATGATGTTGCTAGTCTCAGTCTTTTCTATAAATACTATTATGGCATGTGTTCTTCAGAATTATGTGATCTATTCTCCGCTTCTTTCTAATGTGTGATAAGATCAGTGACTGGCTGAAATGCAAGATCTATCGCTCAATCATCCGACCAGTCGCAATTTATGGTGCTGAATGTTGGCCAGCCACAAAAGAGCTGGAGAAACGTTTCAGTACCATGGAGACGAAGATACTGCATTGAATATCAGACATTACCCTACTTGAACACATCACCAATGACAGAATTCGTCAGTGATATGGAGATGGTATGGTCATGTCAGGACCGTACTATCTCAATTGAAATTCACAGAACTTGTCGACGATTGATGCTACTCCATATTGCTGACGAATGCTGCCATTGATTATGTGTCCAAGTAGGGTAATGCCTGATATTCAAGGTAGTATATGAGCTGACAGTTGAGGGCTGACAGCCAAGAGGATGGCGTTGGCTCAACACGCTTCACCAGGACTTGAAAATCGTTGGTGTGCACCACGATCAGGCACATGATCGAAGGAAATGGAGGGAGAAAATAACATCTGCGGACCCCGCGATATGATGCGGTACTACGCAAGGAAGAAGATTAAAAGATTATTTTCTTGGTAAAGTATATGATTTACATATTTTGAAAGACGATCATTTTTCCCAAAAGTAACTGATTAGAAATCTATTTGTATCTTACAATCCGTGTTGATTGATGCAAATAAACATCATCATATGGCAAGATTAGAAAATACAGGTTGAAGATTTTTCGACTGCAAACCAATTTTCCAAACAAAAATGCATTTGTATCAAAGAATAACATTTAGTATCTCATTTTATACGGCATAATCATGTTGGCACTCGTTAGATCACCAAAGTTAAGCGACGTTGAGCTAGGCCAGTACTAAATAGGGTGACCATTTTGGGGAATACCAGGTGCTGTATGTAGCATGGAGAGGACATGGGCTCCACCAGGTTCTATCATGCCCACCGAAAAGTTAGGACAGATAGAGTATCTGCCTAACTTCTTTGACGTTATGGGATATGGATGGATGGACCTCATTTCTATAAAAATTGGCAAAGCAAAAACATTTGACTTTTTTCTTTTTAATAACCAGCAAAAGTGGTGGCAATCAACAGGTTGAAACTGGTCAATAACAAAAATGACAGCATTTCAGGCGACAAGATATGGAATGGTTTATAAATTAATGTTTATCGTATCCATCACTTTCTTTCATGAACCAGGAAAGTCAAATTAGTAAATTTATTATTTCGATTTGAAAATCCTTTGAAGAAAAAAATAAATAAATACAAGCTTAAAAAAACAAACAATCAACATTATAACAGGCAGGAACTTCAAAACAATCAAAACTAAATTGTCCCTGCAGCTGCACATTTTTCTTTGGAAATTCTATTAACATAGAGATGTAAGATATGAGATGAAGACGATCATATTAAATTGAATCTCACCAATTTCAAGAAGGATTGATCAAAACCAGAAAATTATAGTGTCTCGTCCCCCAAAGTCATCTTCATTTCATTCTTTTTTTTTTTTCAGTTTGATATTTTATCATATTCTTCCTGTCAGAAAATTATTGACATTTAATGGCTTTGCAGTTCCTCCAATTTAATTAGTATTTATACATTTTCCCTTAAAGTAATTTTCTCTCCCATCTCATTAAATCGGACAAGTATATTCAAACAGATTTAAACTTAAAACTTAATTCCTTAAAAGTTCAGTTATGTGTTCATAACAAAATTATCGATCAATCAGATCGAGCTAAATCCCTTTTCCTTTTTACCATGAAAATGTTAAATTCTGTACAAATGTTCAATTTTATTCTATAAGATTGAACATTTGTACAGAATTAAAATGAGAAAATGATGAAAAACTTTAAAATCTTTTAAATATATTTTGTTCCATCAGTTTTTCAAGGTAAGTTATTGACTGTTATTGCATATTCAAATTTACTAATAATTATTTTCTTTTCATCACAAAATCGAGAACTTTAACAAAAATATTAATAAAGTAGTCTTAAATCTATCACATGTGTTACAATTGTTGAAAAATTCAGTTGAAAATTTTATAATCTATAAAATTTTAAGTTAAAAAAAAAGAAAAACTGAAACTATATTAACTGTAAAAATGCAAAATGGAAAAAATCTCAAGTTTTATAAATTATAAAATTTGCAGTCAAGATTTTTTATCAATTTTCCATTTTACACTTTATACAGTGAATATAGTTTTGTTAAAATTTTCTTTTTTTAACATCCTTAATAAAATTTTCATTTTAACAGTCTTAATAAAATTTTCTTTTCTTTTTTAACAACCTCAATTTTATTAAGGCTGTTAAACAATGTATATATAATAATTTTATTGTAACATCATTGAAATCTGGGTTTTCAACGTTTTAAATCAATCAGGTTGAGAATTCTTCTCAAAACTTCCTGACCATCTGTCAAACATTGCTGTAAGCAGGTCCTCTAGATGGCATCCAAAGTCTTCTACAAGTTGGTTGATGTAAACCCAACGTTTTAAAGGAGAGATAATTCTGGAAGTTTTAAAAAGATTTTTTTATGTAGCCCTTTGGTAAACTGTCCTTTTATTTAAAATGAAATAAAAAGCACTTTTATTTTTGTTTTTGGATCTAGAAATTTAACCAAAATTGACAGACAAAATACCAATTGTAATAAAAGA
Organism: Sepiola atlantica; assembly: GCA_963556195.1. Lineage (NCBI taxonomy): Eukaryota > Metazoa > Mollusca > Cephalopoda > Sepiida > Sepiolidae > Sepiola > Sepiola atlantica. Next base: position 145,094,417 of record OY744518.1, on the reverse strand, counting down.
GGAAATAAAAAAAAATCTGATAGTCATCAAAGCAATGCCAGCTATCTTTTGTAAGTGTCAAAAATATTGGCAACTTTTTATATGGAGAACAGAAACCACTTGAGCAGTGGTTGGGGATTTCTTTACATCTATGAAGCAAAAGTAATAAAAATAAAAATCTTAATGACACAAAAATTCAAAAATTCTTTTCAAATGTGGTGTATATCTGGAGCTTAAGGAAAAGAGTTCTATGGAGAAAAAGACATTTTTTGAAAATCTTATTCTGAATTTTAAGGACAACAGTCACCAATAGTTATCATGTTACAGTAGACTTTAAATACCCCATTTATTTATATAACATTATTTTTATTTAAGAAATGTATGCAGATTTATTTAAGTACTAAAAAACAAAACAAAAAAAATTTAAACATCTTTAGCATCAGTGAATAAAATATATTTTTTTACATGTCAAAACAAAATGTTTTATCATAATTTATCTTTAAAAAAGGAAAACAAACATTAAAAATGTATTAATTTTTTTATGTTAATTATTTTTTTAAAGTTTCATACTTTTAAAAAATAATTAACATTAAAAAAAAATCAATACATTTTTAATGTTTGTTTTTCTTTTTTTTAAAGATAAATTATGATAAAACATTTTGTTTTGACATGTAAAAAAATATATTTTATTACCTGATGCTAAAGATGTTTAAATTCTTTTTTAGAAATTGTTCGACATTTGAAAATTTAAATTCTTTTTTAGAAATTGTTCGACATTTGAAAAAAATACTAAAAAATAAAAATATAACATTGCACTACTACTACTAAAAATACTAAAAAAATATATAACATTGATAAGATAAAGTAATTTGGACAATGAATAAGTAAATGCTTGTTGCCCACTCAAAAAAGGTATTTTTCTTGATGGAGTAGAAAAATTCCCTGTAAGCTTTAACATTATATCTCACTCACTTTCCTCTGCAAATCATGTATTAATACATTGGGTTGAGTTTATTAATTACTCTATAATAAGTACATTTGAATTTTTTCTGTTTTCTGCCTTCCTGTTTAAAGAATATGAACTCTTATCTTAAAGCAATAAAAATAATTTAAAAAAAAACAACAAAAAAAAACAGTTCAGTATAAATTAGTTTTCTATTAAAAAAGATCAAAACAATTTGCACACGTTTCATTTGTGATGGATATAAATGCAAGTCAAACATTTTGCTATATAAAAAAAAGTGTCACCAAACTCATGTAAATTTAGTGTTTGTGCTTTATATATCATTCAGACAAACGATATTTGCTCGGACAAAAGTGATTTATAAATCTGAAATAGCAGAACAAATCCGAAACAGTATTATTTTTTTTCTCAACCTACATATCGCCATAATGGGAGATAATTTGAAAGAAAACATTGGGTAAATTAAAATGAAAACTTTTGTAATTATGAATCCAGTTTTTATGAAGTCATCTAGAACGATAACAAATAGAGCATATGAAGCATATTTTGGTTTTCTCCAAAATAAGTTAATGATAAGACGAATGAATGGTTAATGTGTGCAAAGAAAAAGGAATACAAAAAATGTACAACTGTTTTGCATGTGTCTCTTCTTTTCTTGCTTTATAAAGAATTGTCAGATGCAAATTTAGTCTTTAATGCTTTGCCAAAGTTACGCATCTTTTTACCAAAGTCTTTCACATTGCTCTTCACACCGGAACAAGAGTTGTCAAAGGTGTGTTCAAAAACTCGCGTTAAGAATAACTCTGTAAAAGAAAAAAGAAATAAATGAAAATATATATATATATATATATATATATATATATATATATATATATATATATATATATATATATATATCTGAAGAATTTGCAAAGGTAAAACATAATTTGAGAAAAAAAAAGAAATTTGTGACACAAGTGACATTTGATATCTGAAACTTTAATTAGTTTCCAACAAATAACAGATAAGTGAACAAATAAGTAAACAAATATCTTCTTTCCCAATTAGTTGAATCTGTACAATTGAATCTTTACTATTTTAACAGTAAATATTTCGTTTTTTTCTCATTTAAAAAACAGGTAGGCAGTACAAATACTTATATAATTTCACTCACACAAAATAGGCCACATGTGTATTCTAAAGCATTTTTTGCTCTTGTTAATATAAAAAATAACTTTAACTCTTATATGAAAATTAGAAATAAAATGGTATGCATTATTTATACCTTCATATTGCAGTAAAACAGTAGGCAAAAAAAAAAATGCATAATCTCATTTTCAACATTAAAAAAAGAAATACATTTATTTCATTTATTTTGGGGGGAATTTTGTTTGTACTTTTCCTTTCTTTAACCCATTCCAGTAAGTTGAGATTATTATAATTTGGATCAAAATCCATTATATGGTTTTTATTCTAGAAAATATCTAACATTTAAGGGGTCTTAAGAAATTGAAATATGGATCAAATTCAATGCAAATCTGATATATTTGAATTTTCAAATGGGAAGTTGTGCCCGTATGCCCCTAAAAAACCCTATAAAATACTCTGAAGAAACTGAAATTTGGGAATATTTATTAATTGATGTCTAACACTTATTGTTAAAATTTCACAAAAATCGGAGGTATCTTCCACCACCTTTTTACAAAACTAAATTTAACTAAATATCGACCACACATGTGTTCCAAACTTCATAATGATCGATTAATTAGTTTAGGAGGGAATCCTGTACATAGAAATATATAAACATACCTAACTTTATTAAGGTCAATATTATTTTTAAAACTATTTACAGAAGTTATATTCTTGATTTTGGCACTTGTTCAAGTAATTTAGGCTGCTGATATCTATCATTTGATTATGCAATGCCATCAGCTGTGGCGAAATACAAGCAGAAGCGTATGATTTATTCTTTTCAACAAATCTAACTGCACAAGAATGACAGTTGAATCTGCCCAATCTCAGTAAGTAATGTTTTTCATCTTACATCAAAGATGTGATTCAAGCCAGTTATCCATTATGTCTCTCTCCAGCTGGGAGTAGATGTCAGAGAAGGTTAATGCTATAAGACAGGTTGACGATAGAGAAACACATGTGGTCAAATAATTGTCAAGCTTTCAACAGCATTTGTTGGAGGTTTGCATAAAACATTGTCTCACTGTCTCGACCCACTTTTGAACATTTGACTCAAGATTAAGTACTGCTGTCAGTGTCTTGAGGAATAACACGCAGCTTTTCAATTGAGGACTTTGAAGCTCTTCCAAATGTATGCCCAAGCAGCACTTTTTCTTCTAACAAACTGTTTAGTCATGTCAAAATTACTCTTCATGATTCAAAGTTCACCTTGTTTCATGAACGAATAGTAATTGCTGGCATTGCTGAAAATATCTGCACTATCCTTTCAGATGGCACAAGTTCTGTGAAACATGGAGTGACTTCAGATGTGACACTTCCTTCATCAAAGAGATTTTTATAAACTTCAACGAATTAAACTTGGAATTAGAGTTCACCGTAGAGTAGTCATAGTTAGGGTAGATGGTGTTTGTTCACCTGGAGACAGAATGAATTTGATGCATGTGATTCTTTCTTTAGCAACAGAATCTTACACAATGACTTACGATTTGTCAACAACATGTATTTGTGAACATGTTGCCGATGAGTGGATATCACAGCACTCAACGATTTATGACACTATTCAATGCTGTCAGTTATTCCTCCAATTGAGAACCCATTGATGATGGAAAGAGAACAGACAGAATTAATTACAGTAATGCCAGATGTTTCGATTCCTTTCCCATCCATAAAGTCATCGCTTCTGCTATTGTCCTTCGATCATTTGCTAGATGTGCAAAGGAGCTCAAAATAAATAAATATTGGGCTCTGACAAATATGTTTTCATCCCAGTCTCCATAGAGATGTAAGGCAACCTACGCCTGAAAGTGTTTGTTTACTGAACGAGAGAGAGAGAGAGAGAGAGAGAGCAGAAGATCTTGCTCTCCAGTTGCACCCAGTCTGGTATTTTCATTTAATGATCTCTTGGTAAGGAAATCCCAATATTGATGAGAGATCAAATTGTTTTTTTCCCTTTGAAACATTTTTTTCGAAATATAAATTCAATGAGGAAAAAAATATTTGTGAAATCATTTTATGTATCTAAATTCTTAGAATATTATAAATCTTTTTTGTTTTTTTTTACATTCAGTGAGAAAATTCTAACCTAAGTGAATCATTTCATTAAAAACAAAAAACATTTGATTTATGCATGAAATTAGAATTGTATTGCACACTCTAAAACGAAAAAACTGAACAAAAATAAATTTATAAAAAACAAAAAAACTTACCTAAAGAACCGGTGATTTCTAACAGTGAATGCTTGAACACATCAAACATTTGGGTTTCTGTGAACCATTCCAGGAACTTACGGATGCTTTTGGAATTAACACTCCGAATAAATTGCTCTCGCTAACAATACATTATAAAAAAGGGGTGTTAGAAAGAATTTAATTTGGAAATCTGAAAACAATTTATAGAATAAAAAAAAATATCCAAAGTAAAATGATTAAATGTGAGTTTGATAATTCCGATGTCTTGTCCTGTGCATGGAAATGCTACGATTTAAGTTTATCAAAAAAAAAGCAGCCATATTTAGTCGCAGAGTGTGAAGAGAGCCAAGACATTTCTTGGTCTTGTTTTGTTTAATGCTTTATAAACACAACACCTATAATAAACACAACACCTATAATGCTTATTGAAAACGATTTATTGGGTATTGAACTAAATTTCATAAAAAATTTTTTTAAACTACCCTTCATATTAAATTAACCTTTCATTTCATTTTAACTGTATTAAGGATAAAAACGAAAAATATATCAATCAAACTGTGACAGAGAGAAGTAATGAGCAAAATAGAGTTAAAAGAAACAATGCTTTTAACAAAATATTATAATATCAATTAAGTCCATAAGAACAATGTCTGACAGTAATTTGAACTGTAGTACAACTTCTATATTCAAATGAGCTTTATTTAATTTGAACAATATTCAAACAGGTTTGTTTGGAAAAAAATAAAAACGCTTCCATTTTCAAACATAAATAACTGAAAAAATGAGTGAACATTGTATCAAGAGGAGGTAATACTTGGGAGGATCGCCCCATAAAAGAAGGTGATAATGCCTGTTAGTATGGTATCATAAGCAACAGAACAGATACTTCACTACCCCCCTCACCCCAAAAAGGAGAAAGTAGTACCTGGGAAAATGATCTCATGATAAAGAGAGTAGAAAGTGAACCTTGTCTTTACTTCCGGCAGCCTCGTAACTCTCGCTTCCTTTATTTTGTCCATTAGTCCTCACATTCCATGATTCTGACAAATAGGGAAGAATTGCTGTTTTCTGGATCGGAATCTATCCATCTAACACTTATCATTGGCTAGTTTTTGACCTTGAAGTAGTATTTTTTGTTTTTTTGGCAAATTGATGTAAGGACATCACGTGGCTTCATGCCGTGTCTGGAGCGATTTCCATAAAAAAAAAAAAATAACAGAACATACTACATTACCCCCTCCCCCAAAAGAGGGTGTAATACCGATAGGATAATCCCCACCTTCTTGAAAAAGGAAGAGGTAATTTCTGGGAGAACAGTCCTATGACAACGGAACTGATAGTACATTACCCATCCCTATTAAAAGATAATACAATAATAGATTAAATCAGTTATTTTTTCATTCATTTAAAAATGTCTAGCCATAAAAACATTATATTGGCTAATATCAAAGTGTAGTATCTGTTCTACGCACCCCGGCGACATCAGACTATTGCCAAAAATATTTTGTATATATAAGAAAATATGACAAAAATAACAACTGTATATTACAGAATATTAATTTATTAGAAGCTGTTTAGAAAATAAATATGCAAATTAAGAAAATCTAAGGGTATTTGTGAATGTCTGCAGATTACTATATATATGGTATTACAAAATATTATGTTGTATCATAGAATTAAATAAACACAACCTGATTTGATGTTAAGTTAGGATAGATTGAAAAAACTTTTGTATTTATTCATTTAGAAGGTAAGTGCATAACCCAAGCTTTTGAACTTAAAAATAAATATTAATTAAAGATGGTAAATGAAAAATGTTGTGTTTTTGAAATTACCTGAAATATTTTCTCACCATCTTGTTGTGCACTAACATGATTTCCAATATGGCCAACCAGTTCGACAAAGAGACGGACAAAAGCTTCAGAAATCATCAAATTCTTTGATCCATCAGAATCTGAAAAAGAAATCAATTCAGTAAACAATTATTCATGACTTCATTTCTGATGAAGAAATAAACCAAAATCAGTTGTCAGTTCAGTCTTAACATTCGATAATTTTCCATTTATGACTTTTAGATACAATACTTTTTCAATTATAGTGTATGTATGTCTGTTGGTCACTAGAAAACTGACAAAATAATGTAAAATTTCGCATTCAGATGCTGAATGTTTCGGGGAGGGGATGGCAAGGGGTTAATACTGCTGCTTCTCCTGCTAAAAACAGTGGATCATACAGGGAATAAGGACTCCAGAAAAATGACAAGGCGAGAGGAACACCTTTGGGGCTTCACCAGTGTCTTCCGGTTGACCACGTGGACTCGATTTACAAAACTTTTTAATAAACAAACGAAACATTGAAGTGTCCGAAATTCTCATTTTAAAATCACTTCATACTTTACGATTGTTCGATTTATATTCAAATTATTATAATTCTAATAAATATATACATTTTTTTTTTTTGAAAACATGTTAATATTTATATTTATTTTTTTGGGGGGGGGATATATTATATATTTATTTTTTTAATGTAGGGTGCGTTCTTTCTTTTATTTACAAAACTTTAATAATAAATAAATGTATTGAAAATGAGTATTTTTTAATGTAGGGTGCGTTCTTTCTTTTATTTACAAAACTTTAATAATAAATAAATGTATTGAAAATGAGTATTTTTTAATGTAGGGTGCGTTCTTTCTTTTATTTACAAAACTTTAATAATAAATAAATGTATTGAAAATGAGTATTTTTTAATGTAGGGTGCGTTCTTTCTTTTATTTACAAAACTTTAATAATAAATAAATGTATTGAAAATGAGTATTTTTTAATGTAGGGTGCGTTCTTTCTTTTATTTACAAAACTTTAATAATAAATAAATGTATTGAAAATGAGTAATTATTAAATCCTTCCAGACTGAGGACATTTTAATTTATTTACAAAACTTTTTAATAATCAAGCGAAACATTGCAGAATTTTTGTTCTAAAATGTTTTCTTGTCACTATTTATTTGCCTCCCCACGAGGACAGAATGCATAATAAGACAAAATCTTATAGCATGCATTGTTTTTTTTTTACAATATGTTTTAATAAACACAGAAGATTCTATTTTTCGTGTGGTGTATTTTACGAAAAGGGGATATATTAAATATTTATTTTTTTCTGTAGGATGCATTTTTTTTTTACAAAATTTTAATATACCCACCCACCTCCACAAATATAAATATTAACATGTTTTAAAAGAAAAAAATGTATATATTTATTAGAATTATAATAATTTGAATATAAATCGAACAGTCGTAAAGTATGAAGTGATTTTAAAATGAGAATTTCGGACACTTCAATGTTTAGTTTGTTTATTAAAAAGTTTTGTAAATAGAATCCACGTGGTCAACCGGAAAAGACCCAAAGGCGTTCCTCTCGTCTTATCATTTTTCTGGGGTCCTTATTCCCTGTATGGTCCAAAACAAGAAACATTTATAAGCTCGAAAACCACACTAAATTACAGCATTCATTTTATTTTCTAGGTGGCTGTGAGGAAGACCATTCTACATAGTCACTATATACTTACCTCGTTTCACCAACTGTTTTTAACTGAACAGAATCACTAAACAAATCCCATTTCACTATAACATGAGGGCTCAGCCAATGACAACTTTATATCTCTCATGCCATCTCCTATTTACTCTTGAAGATAGCGTCTAGAGATGACAATGACTGAAACATAGGATACGAACAATGAAAATGACGACACTCACCTGCAAATATGACGAATGTGAACCTCATCTGAAAAAATGTTTAATTTTGTCATAACAAATTCTAAAGTTATTCCGTTTGATTAAATGTCCATTTCTCAAGTTACACTCACGTTTCTTTTCCCTACGTGCTCTAAACTTTAAAATACTGTCTCTTTCCCTATGTGCTCTCACATTTATAGTGCTGTCCATTTCCTCAGGTGATGTCATGTATTGTTTATTTCCCCAGGTGATGTCACTTTTCTAGTGCTGTCTATTTCCCCAGGTGATGTCACTTTTCTAGTGCTGTCAATTTCCCCAGGTGATGTAACTTTTATAGTGCTGTCAATTTCCCAGGTGATGTCACTTTTCTAGTGCTGTCAATTTCCCCAGGTGATGTAACTTTTATAGTGCTGTCAATTTCCCCAGGTGATGTCACTTTTCTAGTGCTGTCAATTTCCCCAGGTGATGTAACTTTTATAGTGCTGTCAATTTCCCCAGGTGATGTCACTTTTCTAGTGCTGTCAATTTCCCCAGGTGATGTAACTTTTATAGTGCTGTCAATTTCCCCAGGTGATGTCACTTTTCTAGTGCTGTCTATTTCCCCAGGTGATGTAACTTTTATAGTGCTGTCAATTTCCCCAGGTGATGTCACTTTTCTAGTGCTGTCAATTTCCCCAGGTGATGTAACTTTTATAGTGCTGTCAATTTCCCAGGTTCTCTTTTGCTAATATTTACATGATCATAGACAGTTTAATGTCTGTTTTACATGCTGGTACGTGTTGGATATCTTTTAGAATTTTATTTCCAAACTAACATATTTCTGGGCTGGTCATTATAAATCCCTCTTTCTCTCAAACCCATTCTTATCACTTCTTTCTATGTTTTCTTGGTCTACCTCTGTGAAATGAAACTTTACACATTAACCTCCACTGTATCATTTTAATATAAATTCTCTCCAAGTAATGCAGCTTCTTAACTCCCACTAAGTTTTTCTTCTATACATCATCAAACTGCGTACACATTCTTGACAACAGTGTCTTAAAAAAACAAAGGATAAGAATTTACCTAAATCATTACGGCAGGTGTCTAATGCGGTTTTGAGAGCTTTCTGGATTTTCTTTGGTAAAATGCTAGATTCATCTCCAATAATTGAGACAAAACGTTTCTGATCCAAATCAAGAATCACCACCTACAATTAAAAAAGGACAAAGATTTGTTTGTGAGACTCCTCAAATATTCAGTATGGCTGTAACAAATAAATGGAGGCAAATTTAGAAAACACCTCTGTGAACTAACCGGACATCTTTTCGACGGTTGTTGTCTTTATCTTAGTATTTAGGTTCACAACCTTTCATCTGTTGTACTCTCCACCTTTCGTCAAGTGCCTTTTATTATAGTTATAACCATGGTCGAATTTTAAATTCCACTTTTTATTTAATATCTTTTTCTAAACGTTTTGAACATAACACATAAAACACTTAGAAATATCAAATCCATTAGCTAGCAAAATTATGAAGAAATGGAAAACTAACCATAATCAAGAAAAAAAAGAAAAATGAGAAACATTTTTTATGCTTAAATGTAGACATTTATTTCAAAATATATTTTATGTGAAAATTTGAGAATTTGATTAGGATTTGAACAAAAAGAAAAGGAATCCTTTTATGCCATGGGCAGTTTATTTTGTAAATTAAAAATCATAATAAATGATTCTAAAATAAAAATAAATAAAAAATAAAAAAATAAATAAAAAGTAAAGGAACTCAAATTGGAAAAAAGTTTGGTTTGGTTGGATTTTTCAGCAAATTAACACTTTTTGGGTTATTTAATGCTGAAAATACAATCCATATATTACAAACAATTCATTGGATGTGATTAATTTAACACAAGTTGATATATTTCTCATTGCTGGAGGAAAATTACAGTTTCATAGCGTTCGCAACAATATTGGTGCATAAATGACTGCAATAGATCCGATATGATTTGAACTTCCATCGGCTGTGATTATTTTGGAGAAAAAGAAAGAATGAAAAGAAAGTGATATAGTCAGACTCCGAGAGAGATTGGGAGTAGCAGATCAATTAGAAAAGATGATTAATAGTTGATTGGGTTTTAAAGAATTTCAAATTTCGATGAGATTTTTTACTTCATTTATTAGTTTATTCAGTTTTTCCCTGATGTTTTCTCAATCTTCTTTTCCTTGTCTGATTTTTTTTTTTTATCTCTATTATATTTCCCGCCTCGGGAAAACTTTCAGTTTCATGTGTATTTTATTTCTCTGAACCTTTTTTTCCTCCTTTAACATTCTCCTTTACAGTTGAAAGAATTTTTACTATCTTATTCTGTAGAATTGTGATCTAATGCATTTCTCTCTATAATGATGACGCCCAGATTTCTGGCAGTTCAGGCATCTTAGGGGTTTCGGGATGTACGTTTCTATTTTGGTATTTTAATGTTTCATTTTGTTAAAGGTTAGGATATATCTGTTCGTATCTGTGGTTTTTATTTCTTTGCATATGGTAACACTTCTGTTACTTCTTGTTTGAAGTGTAGTTTTATTTCTTCTGGGGAGCATAATGCAAGGTCTGGGGATTTTATTACTTTTTTTTGAAAAGTTTAGGGTTGGATGAGGGTATGGTTTTATGTTTAGTTTTCTGAAACGTTTCCATTTAAGTATTTTTTCTAATTGTTTTATTGTTTATTGGTGCCATTTGTAGCTTTGTTAATGTTAATTGATTTGCAGTCAGGTTTCAATCGTTTTTCTATTAAGATTGGAGATAATTTAGTAATTTGAGTTTTTTCTATTGATTCTAGTATAATGTTTTTGTCTCTTTTATGTTAGTTTTCTCAACATTATTCCAAGAGGAGTCGTCTTTATATTTTGGTTGCCATCAAGTTTTGGTATTTTTTACCATTTTTGCTCCTCACCCATCTTGGAGTCCGATCTTGGCAGATGGATTTGGCGAGGGGGGGGGGGGGCATACCCATTCATCATCGTTTTACAACCTTACTAGTCAGACTTCGGGTTAGTAATAAATAAAATTATGTGATTATCCCTAAAAAGTTAGAATGGCTCAAAAATGATGATCATTTTATGTTAAATTTATATATGAAACTGATCTCCCACTCTAAATTCTAATGTTTTCTTTCCAAGGTGTAATCATCTAGAATAAAAATAGAATCTCATTGGGGGGGGGGGGGATTTAATTGAGGGTGTTAATCTACAAATTTGCCATTATTATTAGTAATAGTATTACTATTATTATTATCTGTATATTGTTTTCTTTTTACAGTAAAACAAATAAATCTATTACATATCTGTTGGATTGACAGTCGCAATAACCGACCAAATTTTTATAATTAGGGTAAAAACATGAACATTCTTTGATAAAGGGAAGGTACAGAATAGTTAACAAAGCATCTCTGCCTGCACTTCTTATGTTAAGAATGGTTTTCTAAATTATAAAACATTATTATTTAGAAACGCATTCTTAACATGGGGAGGGGGTTTTGTTAACTATTTTGTTGCTATACCGTTTTATTATTTTGTATACCATTCGTTGACTATTTTCAATTGTTTATGAAAAAATTCAAATAGCATTTTGTCAACTAAAACAAATGCAAATCGGCTTTTGTTTTAAAAGAGAAATAAATCTTTAGTTGCCTCACTATTTCCAATCAATTACAAAGAAAACATTTGAGAAAAAACATTTAGAAAGATCTACTCGTATACTAGTTGTATATTAATACCCCCCTCCCTCCCTCGTGTATTTTTTATGTTTGCGAAAATATATGCAGACATTACACAGGGGTTTTACAGTAATTAAAATATATATATAAACAAACAAATCTATAATTAAATATTTACAAATTTAATAAGAATCTGAATTTGAATCCGAAATTTAGAACAGAATCGGTAATTGTATCGGAATCGGGAAATATTTTGGAATAGTCCCATCACTGGTTGAAAGACTGAAAAATGCTACAAAAATCAAATTAAAAGCGCTGAAAACTTTTTGTCAACCATGATAACTTCTCTTTCTCTCTGGATCTGAAAGTGTTTGTTAGGAAGACTATATTGAAAATAGTAGCATTCATGAGTTTGTACGGAAGACCCAAAATGCTACAAAGATATGTCTGTAAAACCATGGAATTATGTGACAGATATTTTAATTCTAAATTATTTCTTTAAAAACTGTAAATATATTATATTGTGTTCAACTCTAATTACTGTAATCATGTATTTGCTTATCGCAATAATTTGGTCAGTTTTGATATTCCGTAAATTGATAAAATAGGTTAGCGAAAAAACCATTGTCAACTGTCCTTGTTTTAACACATGTTATGAATGAACAACAAGGATACATTACATGAAAATAGTTATGGTCTTGTGCAATATAAACACCAAGATTAATTGCAGACATTATTAAACTGGTTACACAATGAAAAAAACACAAGCAACTGTAGTAGTGCTGTTTATGTTGTTAGAACTGTCGGTCTATGAAGATAAAGCCACAGAAAATAATTTCAGAAAAAAACAGTCACAAAAAATATCACAGAATCAAAGAGTCACTGATAAACGTCACATAATAAAAAAAGTGACAGAAGAAAGGCACATAATAAAAAAACAGTCACAATAAAAAGTCACATAAAATAAAAGCAACAGAAAAAGCTACAGAAAAAAGTCACCAAAAAGGCATAGAACAAAAAGGCACAGTAAAAGGTTACAGAATAAAAGATCACAATAAAAAAAGTTAAAGAATAAAAGAAGTTAAAGAATAAAAGAAGTTAAAGAATAAAAGAAGTTAAAGAATAAAAGAAGTTAAAGAATAAAAGAAGTTAAAGAATAAAAGAAGTTAAAGAATAAAAGAAGTTAAAGAATAAAAGAAGTTAAAGAATAAAAGAAGTTAAAGAATAAAAGAAGTTAAAGAATAAAAGAAGTTAAAGAATAAAAGAAGTTAAAGAATAAAAAGCCATTAAAACAATAAAAAAAAGTGAGAAAAATCGCAATTCATCATGACCAGTAATACAGAAACAGAGTTTTTGATTATACCTAATAGTAGCTTTTTAAAAAGTGAAAATTTGACCGTTAACATATTCAAAAAAAGATACAAAAACATTGTCCTGTTATTTTTTTCTGTGATATTCTTCCATAAGTTTATTTGGATTTAAATATTAATTACATCATCTGCTTCCACCTGCAATTATTTTAGTTAATAAAATTGAGTTTGGTGCTAAAAAAATGTAACATTTCTTTAGTAGTGTGTGTGAAAGAGAGAGAGAGAGAGAGTGACAGGAAAGCAGTCAGGTTTTGTATGTAAATTATCAGTTTCACATGCATACAATAATTTATTTTTAGCATTGTTTCTGTAGCTTTCTTTTGATACGTTAACTGCTGAATTTTCACTTTTTAAAAAGCTGAGGATTTGAGAGATGGCCAGTAAGTTCTTAAACTACCTCTGAAGCTTATGAAATCAAAAGTAAAAATTGATCAAAACTAAATATTAAAATCAAAGAAAGCAATCAAATAGCTGATATAGTAACTTTGAAAGGACGTTTCAATTGGTATATCCACGTTGCTTGCTGTCAATCATCTGAAATGCTCCAAAATGTATTCCACATCAATGTCGACGGCCCATGGTCACGTTGTACGGCACCTAAAACATGGGCGGGATCAGTTGATGATGACCTGCTCGTAACAGATGGCACAACGGAAATGGCCACATACATGAGTCTAACCTCAGTATGAGACAACAGAAAAAAGCGAAA
>OY744518.1:145068119-145075619 GCA_963556195.1 Sepiola atlantica | reverse complement strand
AAAATACCTTTTTTGACATAATTTAGACATGAAATGATCTTCTGATAGTGGTTGAGGTCTTGTTGGAAGCATATTAGCAAGTCGCTTCTGGCGAAAAAAGAACAAACAAAAATTTCAATTTCTACTGACTAAATGTAAAGTTCAACAGTGACACGGTTTAGGTCATTTGTAGTTGATGAAATAAATGGATTTGGGCAAGTTTTCTATAATATGCGTGTTAAAGGTGTATGATTTTGAAAATGTAAATGTATCGGGGTCTACGAGTATCTATTGTAGCTGCCATGTTGAATGATTAAATGTTGCAGGAACTGTGTTCGTTAATTTCATTCGCTTAATTCCGGAATGAATATAAATATAGAAGTCATAGGTAGAAATAGAAATAACGTAATCTGATATTCGCGGAAAATCATCGGAGTGAACGGGAGCGGTCATTAAGTCTTTGCGTATTGCTTTATATTATGTAGTAAATTAATACCAGGCAAATAATAAATAAGAACGGAGTCTTTTGTGAAAATTAAACTGTGTTTATTAGTTCCCGGTGTCGATGAGTGGAGTGACAGTACAGAATTGTTAGGGAGAAAAGTTTTTGCTACCACCTATATGGAGTTGGTTTGGCAGAGAGTTGTAGATGGTAGGCCAAATGTAATATTTAGTGTTTGTTGATGAAAAATAATGAAAATTTACTATAACACACTCGAGTGAATAAGCGTAATGAATTGGTGAGTTTAGTAGCCTGTGATGGATGGGGTTATTTTCCTATTTAGCAAATATGTACAGGGGAAAAATCCTCTCTACTTTATATATTAAAAAAAAAAGGAAAAGAAAAGAAGATTTAGTATAAAAACTCCTAATTCTGTTATTCCGGTTGATTGTCTGCCGCTGTCTTCAAAAAAGAAAAGCAAATAAATTGTGATTCAAAGCTAAACTAAAGAAATGGCAAAATCAGTTTAATTCAAGTTTCATGTGTTTTGCTTCGGGGTGTCGATTTTTTGAAGAAGAAAATGAAAGTCCGTAAATATACCTATAGAATAGGGACCTTTAACAAAAACTCCCCCATTTCGCTTGATTTTCGTCAAATTTTAGATAAAATTGATTGTTGGTCTTATATTGTTATCTTTACAATATAAGACCAACAATCAATTAATAGATAAGCTAATAGATAAAATTAAACACATGCATATGAACTTAATTATTGATAACTGTAAAGTCAAAAAGTGAGGGGGGCTTCAACCTTAACGTCAACTGTCTGACACTCTATCGTATGAGCTAAGTGGGAAGTAATGAAATCCATTTTGATTTTAATACTTAAAGAAATGGATTTTTTCACTTCTTTCACTTAGCAATAAATGATCGTATAATAACTCGTTCTTCTTTATAGTTTGGAATCTGCGTTAGCGCTCGATTTTTTAAAGAGGGGGGAGAATTATTAATTAATTTATTTATATTAGCTAACATTAAATAACATTAGATAATATATAAGCGAAATTTAAAGACAGGACTGCGATTAGAACAGAGAAAGTGTTAAGAATCTTATTTAAAGTGTAATTTACTCCTCTCCAGGAGTTAGGCACAAGGCCAGTTTTTATCCTACTCCCACAAGTAAGATGTGACCCAAGCTTGGGTCGGAAAGTGGGGGTTGAAAAGCCAGCGCCCGAGAGGTGTTATTTAAAGTAATACTGTTTCAACTTCTTTATATACTGTTACAAAAACACGCTGAGACACCTGACGAGTTTTGCAATTCACATAATTCATTTCTTTTAAACTTCTAATAAATTCATATTTACAAATATACGCTTATAACTGCTATTATTAAATTTACATATGTATTTACAATATTTTCCGAACAGGTGATATTAATAAAAATTTTCATACTATTAATTAAACACATTTCATTGAGAAACCAGCGTATTTTTAAACTATATCCAAGCCATTAGTAAATAGGTGACCATTTTGGAAAAATAAATTGCTAACTAATCCTTCCGGTCCTTCTGGAAGTGACATCATTGTGAGAGGATTTTTTTCACATTATCATTCTTCATCTTCATTACGTTGTCAAGACAACGTGTTTTGTTGTAAATTGAAGATTAGCAAGGCATATCCCAGCCATTAATAAATGGGTGACCATTTTGGAAAAATAAATTGCTGACTCATCCTTCTGGTCCTTCCGGAAGTGAAGTCATTGTGAGAGGATTTTTTCACATTATCATACTTTAATTTCATTATGTGGTTAAAATAGGTGTTTTGTTGTAAATTGAAATTAAGCACCAAATATCTCGGCTATTACTAAATGGATAACCATTTTTGAAGAATAACAAAACTGGTTCTTTGATATGACATAGGCACCTTCAATAGCACATTTAAACAGGAGTTCTTTGATATGACCGAGGCGCCTCCTATTTGTTTTTCTTTTTTTTTACTATGTATGGGGGAGGGTAAAAAAAAAAATGGGGGGGGACGGGTAAAAAAAATTTTTTTTTCTTCTCTTAACTAAAAATATTTCTATGTATGGGTAAGGGTAAAAAAAAATTTGAGGGGGGGGGGGGGGAATAATTTAAAAAAAAAAATATTTTTGACTAAAAATATTTCTATTTATGAGGGAGGGTAAAAAAAAAAATTTTTTTTTTCTTTTTTCTTAACTAAAATTATTCTTGGTCCGAAACAAAGAAAATCAATGTCTAACCACCCAAGAAATATGACTGAGGCTCCATCGGTTTACGGGTAAGTGTTCATTTCTGATGCGGCAGCCTAGCAAAAAAAAAAAAAAAATTTTCCCCTTTTTAAACAAAATATTCGAAGACAATTTTTTTTTTTTTTTTAACTAAAAATGTCTCACCACCCAAGAACGCGGCATATCCTTTTCCATGTACTACGATTGTTTATGTATTTTTTAAAAATTCCAGGTTTAACTTCCTATGTGAATAAACCCTTCTGTCAAGGTCATAATAGTATCTAATTCTAATTTAAGATAATGTGAAATGCAGATTTTTGTTCTTTATCCCTTATCTAAATTTAAATTATATTTTAATATTATAATTTATATGTTTTTATCAATTCAATATACTGCTAATTTTTATTCCGTTAGATCTCATATTATAACCTTGACATTGGTGTCGATCTATCTAATTAAATTATTCCCCAAAAATGATATTACATTTATTATAATTTTTATTTATTTAATCTATCTATCAAATTCGTTGTATGTACTTTTAATGAAGTGGTTACAATAACTTATTTATATTATTATATATGGTTCATAATCGCTATTCTAATTTTTGTATTTTTTATTCGTAATCAGTAACTAAACATTTCCACCGATGTCATAACGGCAACACATCCCATGGTTGCACATAATTTTGGAATCGTGAGACATACAGTTTTTATAGAATTTTGTTGCTATTTTCTACTGAATTTTTTTATTTTCTTACATTATAGTTTTTATTCATAAGGTAGGTGACTTTAATTTTTACCAGGGTACTGAGAATACACTGCTTTTCTTTTTCTTTGTTACATTGTAAACTATATCTGTATTTATTATTTAATTATAAATATTCCATTCACATATATTTATTTATTCTAAAAGCGTTACAAGTTGTAATGAATAATTACGAGTAACTTTCCTTACTCTGACTTATCTCCCCTGTGGAGAACTCTCCTGCCTATACTAACCACTATAAATAGTAGCACTAATACTGTACCGACATTGTGTGCTGAATAAAGCTTTCCCAAGTTACGTCTGTTCTCGTTAGTCATTACACAAGTATTGTTTTTCATTTATATATAATCTATTAACTTATTCATTTTTCCAGTCATATTTACTATATTTATATTTTCCTTTATGTAAACAGCCGCCTATTATCTCGTTTCTGTTGTTTATAATATTTCCTCTATATGTCATTATTTCAACTGCTTTAGTTATACATAAATTGCATCTTTTCTGCTAGTTTGGTAAATATTTACTGGCTTTAACTAATATTAACCATTCCATAGTGTACTTAGTTTTTTGTCTTGAAGTTCTTTTATATATTCAACTAAGGAAGTGGTAAATTTATCGACTCCTACCCTATAAGCTTTTCTAATACTTGCCATATGTTTATTGTATCTATATTTAAAAGGGCCCTCTGTGGAACCTATGTATACTGTGGATTTGTTACTTTCTATTACATTGCACTTATACACTATACTTTCCGTCATGCACTCCCCTTTTAATGGACATTCATTTTTCCGCATACAGTTACATTTTCTTGCTTCATTCGAGTTTCCTACATTATCAAGACTATCTTTCGATTTTTTAATCTTAGCTTCATTCGATAAGATTATGGTGTTTTTAGTGTTTGTCATAGTTGAATAGGATAGTTTTATTGTGTTCTTATTTTGAAGTTGTTTTTCATTAAATTAAAACTAAATATAACATTTGCCGACTTATTTATCAATTAATTTTTGTTGTTGCTGTTACCATAAGAAAAGTAGCGATCATATATATATATATGTATATATATGTAAATAAGTTGGCAAATGTTATATTTAGCTTTAATTTAATGAAAAACAGCTTTAAAATTTCATATGAATTACAAAATTTCGAACAATCAAGTTACAAAATTTAATTTATGCTTACATTATAACTAAAATTCGTTTTTACATGTTCTTTAATCAAACTTTACATGTTCTTTAATCAAACTTTAATCAAAACGACTTTTTTAATTTTCAAATTTTCATCTATAAAGATGAAAATTTGAAAATTAAAAAAGTAGTTTTGATTAAAGTTTTGAAAATGTATTATTTGGACATCAATTAAAAAAGTACATTCAAAATCAGTTTTTATTAACATTAATTATATCCATTTCAACAAGACATTGATTATTCTCACAATCAAAACCTACAATTTATAACCTTTCAAAGTTTCCTCGACCCATGAAATTACCAGTTTGAAACAACGGATTTAATTTGGGTTTATTAATTGGTTCGGAAATTTGTTTTAGAATTAAAGTGACTTCACTACCAAGGTTAATTTGTATGATTCCACAATTTAATATACTTCTTTTTTAGTTTTGAAATGTCAGTTTTAACTTTTCAATTTTCTTCAAAGTTTTCCACATGAATCTCTTCAAAATGTTTGATTTCTTGCATATTTGCCCAAATGCTGGCCATTGTCCATGTTGGCTTCTTGTACTTACAACATTTTAGTCATCTACTGATCAGCAATTTCCTCTTTTTAAGTTGAAGTCATATCCATTTTTTCGTAAACTTTTCTTAATACATGAATTCAGCAACATTTTACTCAATTGCAATTGTCCCAACATTCTATATTAAGGAGAAACATTTTAATTAATTTTCAATCCAATAATTATTCTAGAAATCTTTTATCTTTACTGAGTCTTTTAAAATTACAATATTTGCTAGCATCTCATGTAAGAATTTTAGAATTGGTTTGTTGGCCATTTGTTTTAAAGCTATGAACTGAGTCCGCTCTGTGATAATTTCGTTTTTGATTTCGTTTTTTATTTTTTTTATAATCTAATTAATTTGTTTGAATGTTAAACCCTCCATTTCTTTTGGATATATCATTGAAATCTTCATGAATGCTTCCCACCCTGTCGTAAAAAAGAAATAATTGCTGATTTAATTTTCTCATCAACTCACTTTGCTCTACTTGAACTGATTTGTTCTAATGTGTCTGGAAAACATTGTAACCATGTTTCAACAAAGTCAGGTCATTCAATTTGTAATAAAAATTTCATCAGCAAGATTATTTTTTATAAAGTGTAAATAGTAATATTTCACTGGAGTAGGTAATTCCTAAGTTTATTCTCCCTCATGTATGCAGTGCGCATCTCCACAAATACAAGTCCATCTGCTGCTCATATGCGACAATCCCATTGTCTTTTGACAATGCCAAAATTTAATTGTTCTTTCATCTGTAATTCAGCATTACATAACATTATATTGAAAATATATTATGGAAATATTGTAAGGCAACAAAAGCAAAAAAAATCAAGAAAATAATTACCTGAGATTCCTTGCACATAAAATCACACTTCTCTCCACTAACAAAGTGGAAAATATCCAAATTAATTTTTCAACTCCAAGAGTGGACAACAGGCGATCAAAATCTACCTGGAAAAAAAAAAATTAGAGAAAATAAATAAATAATATTGTCAAAGAAATGATTTCATTGTTCAATAATTAATGTGATGCCTTATCTAATATTAAACACGAGATTTCGGAAAAGTAAAACCATTTTACACATTGGAAATACAATTATTAATTCATTAACAACATAGACAAAGAAATGTAATTCGGAGTAACAATTTGGTCTCTTTAGTAAATTCGATAGAGGATAAGAGAAAAAGAAGGTGTCAGTAGTGATCAGGTTATTAGCATGGAAAATAAGATGTTAGACTGTTTTAAGCCAGTTTATTTTGAATGTGTACCATTAAATAATAATGGAATTATGATCTAATTTAAAAATAATTAAATCAAATGATATATCCTCAGAGAAGGAGGTGCAGGGAGTGTAACAGTAATTGAGACAAAAAAAATTGACAAGAAAAAAAAAGTCAAATCAAAGCTAAGGTTTCTTACATTCACTTTACATGAAGTTTAAAAAAAAAGGATGAAATCATTGGCTATGGCTAAAATACAGGAGACACCGTGCTCACTAGTCTTAAGATACCCATGTTAAAGGATAACTCTAAAATAAAAATCAGTAAATTTTAAGTTATAATTCTGGTGCCAAGGTGTATTGGTAACCATCTCCACAAATAGACTGTAGAGACTAATCATGAAAAGGTCATGCTGTATAAGTGCCAGATATATCCAGATAACCAATTGTTAAATTTTAATAGAAATCTTTTACTTGAAAATCCTCCAATATTTAAAAATTTTCATAAGATCTATATCTATATACATACACTCATATGTATGTATGTATGTATGTATATATATATATATATATATATATACATACACACATATGTGAATACATATATACATAAACATACATACATATGTATATAAACATACATACATATGTGTATATAAACAGACATAGATATGTGAATATATATATACATAAACATACATACATATGTAAATATATATATATATATATATATAAACATACATACATATGTAAATATATATATATATATATAAACATAAACATACATACATATGTAAATATATATATATATATATATATAAACATACATACATAAATATATATATATATATATATATATATATAAACATACATACATATGTAAATATATATATATACACATAAACATACATACATATGTAAATATATATATATACACATAAACATACATACATATGTAAATATATATACACATAAACATACATACATATGTAAATATATATATATACACATAAACATACATAGATATGTAAATATATATATATACACATAAACATACATAGATATGTAAATATATATATATACACATAAACATACATAGATATGTAAATATATATATACAC
>OY744518.1:145023119-145060619 GCA_963556195.1 Sepiola atlantica | reverse complement strand
AATGGATTGCTATTTTGAAAAAGTAATCACGTCTTAAAAACAGAGGTACATGTTGAAAAAGCAAGTCACTTAAGATCTCACAAAATTTATGTTCACCACAGATAATAGAACTCCTGGTCAATCAGTTTTTATGTCCAGTGATTTAACAGCTGATCATTTTAAAGTGGACTTAATGGTTTGGTTTGGTTATTTGTTTTTGTTTTATGGCATATCAACCTTTTCCGGGTTATATTATGCCAAATTTGGTAATTTTGGTAAAAGTTTTTATGCTTCAAGTTCTTTATGTGTTCAAAAATTTATTCATGGTGTTTGGTTTTGTTGTTTTGTAATGGAAAATTGTTGTTTTATGCTTTGATTGAGTTTAGCAAAAAACAATAACATCAATGTTTGGTGCATTTTTAGTCAGGAAGCCTGTATTTTCAGATAGCCTGATCGGGTAGTACCAGATGAACTGTGTTGTTAAACAGGGCTGATATCGATTATATATATATATATATATAAAGTGGTGAACTAAAAGCGAACTTTTAGGAAAGGTAAAACCTATTGTGAAAAGTATACAGCTCAATATCCAGGATAGAGCAGATAGATATGTAGATTTGCTTGCATTCGGGCAGAGTTTTGCCTTGTGTTTTTTCCCCACAATTTTTTATTTTATTTTTTCAAATTTTAAATCTTGGCCTTTGCCAACTTATCTATCCCAACGACTTCCTCTGATGATAAGATTTTGATCTTTGAAAAGCCTGGCTTAAGGAAAAATTTAACTTGAATAAATTGCCTTTTTGCGGAATTTACCTTGCTCTGAGCAACTGAATAGAAATACGATTTGACTTTTGCTTTTCTAATTCCTTTTCATCCTTCTACATATATATATATATATATATATATATATATATATATATATATAGAGAGAGAGAGAGAGAGAGAGAGAGAGAGAGAGATTAGTAATCCAGGTAACTAGAGGGTAAAAAATGTAGAGGGTAAACATCCAGAGAATCCTTACTGTGGTTATATGTAAGTGCTCAATAAAATAGAGTATAAATTTTTAAATTTATACAAACATTATTTGGCTACACATTTGCAGACATGTTTCGGTCAGAGTCAAAGACAGACAAACCTGTTCGGTCTAACATCTTTTATTTATTTATTTATTTTTCATTTGATTGAACAAGACAACATTATTTTAGGAAACTGAAATAAAAAAAAGAGTAATAACGCTAAAGTTTTTTCATATATATATATATATATATATATAGTATTTATGTGTTTTTATAAAGAATATATATTTTTTAACGTATAATCCTTATAATATCCGAAATGCTTCCAATTGTAAGCTGAATAACGTTGTGTTACAACATTCAGAGTATATATATATCTTATTTTTGCATTCCAATGACCATGGGAAATCAATCCAAAACCATAATTTTCATTACTTCTTACAATCACTTTATTTCCGTATTTCGATGAAAGTTTATTACTCCCCTTTCATCCTACACTCAAAAACTCTGATCAACTGGTCACTATTTTGTAACTAGTAAATTAAAATAGACGCTATATATCAACCTAATTTCTTTACGAGGAGGGAGGTGTAACCAAAGGTATCTTCATGATGAATTTTTCAATATATTTACTAGACTTATTGAAATCACACTTTATTGAGGGATTACGAATCTGAATTTATCGTTTTAGTTCTGGTGGATAGCAATATTTAGGATACAGTATTATCGTTAGCACTTAATAAATAAGTGATATTGGTAGGTCATTTTTTAGGAGCCCTGGCTAAAGGTATGAAAATGTCTAATAAATACTATGATTATAAACTTCCATTTATAATAGAGGGATTCTAGAATGGGAAATATAACACTAGCACTACTGAAGGGATCATGGTTTGAAGTTACTTGATGTAGCTAAGTCCGGGGAGACATGCTCCAACAAGTTGAAATCAGAGAATTTTTTGGTATTAAGACTAATGGGCTTTCCCGGACTTTTCGTGTTTATAAATATAAGTAATGTTTTTTTTTTTAGTTATGACACATGAAAGATACTGGGTCATGAATAACAAACAGTTGGGCACGTAAGCGGACTAATATGTATTATAGAAATTGGGATTGTATTCGTCTTCTAATTGGTAGGTTTCTTTTCTGGGAGGTAAAATTGCTACAGTCAATCATTAGTATGAATTGTTTGTTTTTTTATTGGGGGTCTCTCGTAATAATGACTGCATATGCTTGCTGAAACGGTTGTCCCATTTCGTGTTTTTTTTAGATAAATAATGAATTTTTTTTTTGTATCCATTTTAGGTTTGGCTGGTTGTTTTACGGCATATTAACCCTTTTCTGGGTTATTTAATGATGAATCTCGTCATTTTAGTAAAAGTTTTTATGCTTCAAGTTCTTTATATCTTCAAATGTTTATTCATGGTGTTTGATTTGGTTGTTTTGTTTCACGGCATATCAACCCTTTTTGGATTATTTAATGCTGAATCAGGTCATTTTGGTAAAATTTGGTTGTTTTGTTTTATGGCATATCAACCCTTTTCAGGTCATTTAATGCTGGATCCGGTCATTTTGGTGAAGGTTCTTATGCTTTAAGTTTATTATATGTTTAAGTATTTATTCATGGGGTTTGGTTGAATGAAAGGGAGGAAGGGAGAGAGAGAGGGGAAAGGGGAGGGAAAGGGGGAGGGAAATTTTTGTTTTTTGTATTGGATTTTGCAGTACATGATTGAGTTTTGCACAAAAAAACAAAACAATAAAACATCAATGTTTGGTGCATTTTGAGTCAGGAAGTCAATAACTTCAGACAGCCTGATTTGGTAGCGCCAGTAGGTTCTATTTGACCCATAGGTACTACGACTCGGGCCAGGATAACTATTCTATAAAGTTTATATAATTAGAAATGGCAACTGAGGGACAACTCCACATTCCCCAAAGCTCCCAAATGGAGGCCTCACCACTAGATACCTTTTATGGTCATACACAGGCCCATCCATTTTAGGTTTAAATTTAATATTTGATGTAAGGGAAATAACTCAGAGATTCTAAAAATAGAATTATCTCCCTTTCTGTCTATCATAAAATTTATGGTGTGAAACCGACTAGACTCCTGATTTTAAACTGATAAATAAAATTAATTTTTGTAATAAATTCAATTAACTATAATTCTGATTTATTTTCCCTTAAACATAAAAATTTGGATAGACTTATTTAAAGACTTTGATCCTCTGGTATTTATGTAAGGCAGACTCACACCTATTTGCTGCCGAATTAATTGCCTAAATAGCTAGCATTAAAACAACCGCAGTTTTGCATTAACTTTATTTGTTTTTAAAAAAAATCTTTATTTGGTATTTTCAGATTTACTATAATAATAGTTAATAATAATTTATTAATTGATTTTGAGGCTTTTTTTGTTTTTTTCTATTTGGGAAATTTCGACCCATATGCTAGGTATTTAGATAATCTCCGTAAGCACCAAGTTTGAAGCGATCGTAAGAGGAGCTGATTGAGTTCAGAGTGTGTTTTTTTTAGGGGGGGGGGGGGATCTTTTTTTTATTTGTTACAATTCCTCATGTGAGTTTTTTTTTTTTTTACTTTACTTTAGCTTACAAAACTTTCATCCGGATTCAGTCTGGAACTTCACCATATTTTTCTCCTGTTTTGATGTAATATGTTTTTTTTACAATTACACCATATATACTACTACTCTCTAATAATTGACATGGTTGCACAAAAAAATACATTTGTCCAGATTTTCCATGAAACATATGTAAGAAAAATGAATATTAAATTAGAAAAGATTATTTTTGAGTGTAAGGTGAAAGAGGAGAAATAAAATACAGAAATAAAGTGATTGTAAGAACTAATGAAAATTATGGTTTTGGATTGATTTCCCATAAAAAATTAAATGATTTTCAATAAATAAGTGGCCCCAAAAGGTATTTTTTGTCTGTTTTCAATGTTGCTTTCAAAGAACTTTTTCCCCATTTTAACTAATATATATATAAGGGGGAGGTCAAATTTCCCCAAAGAGATTCAATGTTTTAATGAATTCCTTCTGCCAGCACAAAGAAGGCTTATGAATGGTGATAGAGAGAGATCATAAAATTTTTTAAATGGTTTTTTGAATCTGCTCTATGCAAGATATACATATATACATATATATATTCAGAGAAAAACTAGCAGGGGAGATTTTACTTTCTGTTGGTCTTAGAGACAGATTGACTTTTTGGGCATAAACTGATGGACCGTTTGTGTTCGGTTGGAGGAAGATTTGTTTTTGTTGCTCTCAGAATACAGTTAGAATTTTTAGCTGATGGTCTGTTTTGTATTGCTGTGTTGAAACAAAAAAGTGAAATTATTATGATTGCAAGTCTGTTGTTTAGTAGAGAAATCAAGTATTATTTTAACCTTTCAAAATAAAAAAATGTGTTACTAGTTTTAAAACTTAGAGTGGTAATTTTATTTGGAAGAAACATCCATTTGTTACGGTAGTGACGAAGACAGCATGATTGACATTATGATCAGTGTCTGAAATCAAGCATCGAATTCAGACAAAGACAACGAGCAGATGATGACGGTCTGTGCAGTGCATATCCACAACCACAAGTTCACACTTATAGCATTTTTGTTTTGCTCTACTATTGCTATCTGTTTGTTCTTAATTCTTTATTAGCTAGATCTGTGTAAAGTTTTTTTTTTATTATTGATGCTGATCATTATCATTTCTTTTTCATTGATGCCTGAGTAGTTTTTCTTTTTCATAGTCAACAGCTTTGCCTGCCTTGGGCATCAATGTATTTTATGGAAGAGAGATTAAAGACATTTTTCTCTTAATACTTTTGATTTTTCTAATGTTTTTTTTAAGCATTAATATGAAGAGGTTTTTAAAACTAAACAAATATTAAGTCCTTGAACTAAAATGGAAAAACTTTAGCGTTATTAAACTTTCTCTGCATCTTAATGATTCCAAATAGGGAGAAACAGGTCATACTAATGTAGGAGAAATCCTATCATTATGAAAGATTAAGCTTAACAAAATATCATTGTTCTATTATCCATACTAGAACAAAAATGCAACAAAAAATAAATGTATGTTGTCTTTGTTTGCACTTTGAACTTGTGCATTTATCTTTATGGTAATTTTAAAAATTAACAAATCTCAATCAGGCCAAATTTATGTTGAAACAAAAAAGTGAACTTACATTCTACTTTTGAGAAGTATGAGTCTGTACAAAATTTTATTATTGAAATATTGATCAATAGAAAAGAAAAAGTAATGTTTGGTTAGATCTAAAGTGTATAAGCCAAAGTTTGATACTTTCTTGTTCCTAAACCAAAGAAAAACAGTAATTTTGGAGGAGCCCCTATTCTATAAAGTTTATATAATTAGAATTGTATAGAGATGCACGATGCCACCCTGTAAATTTTTTTTCTATTTCATTTAAAAAAAAACATCTTTAGATTATTATATTGCTTGAACATCAAAAATTCTCAGCTTATTAAAATTGACCCCCCCCCCCAAAAAAAAAAACAACTGCTCAGTTTTTACAGGGGATTCAATATACGAGTTTAATTTAAAAATGATCTCTTTTGCCTAAAAGTTTGAAATGGCATTTGTAAATCCAAGTTTTTGGCTAAACATTGGTTGCAAAATCAAGTATGGGGATCAGTTTATGTTATGCTTACAGAGCAAACTGAATCCTCCTACTGAATATTGAACACCTACATTTTTATATTTGTATTTTATATATATAGTCATTTTTTCGGATAGTTTTATGTAGGATAACAAAAAACAGTAATAAAAATTTTAGAGGAGGTGGGAGAATCGCACGGCAGCCCAGAATAGTAGTGTGTGATACAGGGGTGGGGATTTTTGATGGTCAGTAATAAAGTCAGAGATAAAAAAGGAATTAGTCAAAATGTTTTGTTTTTTTCAACCTTTTTTTTCCAAATATTACAAAATTGGATTTGGGTATTCGGGCTACATTTCTCATCTTGAGTGTTATCACAACGTTTTGGCTGCTGTAACCTCCGCCTTCTTCAGGTGTATCTCTTCGAAGAGATACACCTGAAGAAGGCCGGAGGTTACAGCAACCGAAACGTTGTGATGATAACACTCAAGATGCAAAATTGGATTTCTTTATTAATATTTTAAATATGAAGAGGGGTTAGCAGTTTTGTTTTTCAAAAGCCACTCCATAAACCATAATTTCAGGGGGATGTAAGAAGGCTATATATCATTTTCTCCCAAATATTTATATCCAAAGATGCAAATTTTGATGTGCCTATTTCTTTCCAAATTTCTAACCAAATTGTTAATGAATATGGGATTTATAACCGACAAGATTTAGTCCAATCAATGACTAAGTGAATAATTTTTACTTTTCTTTCGACCTGGATTCATGATGTTAGTTGTTTTTTTCCTACAGTGTGGAGTTACAGATCACATGACTGTCAACCATTGGTTGATTTAGTCATGTGATCACCAATATAAAAGGCATAACTCACAAGTCTGTTTCCTCTTTTCTGTCTTTTTGCAATGGAACAAGAATTGTAACATTTTGGTTAATTTCAAGATTTTTAAAATATAAACTATTTTTATTTTTCTGATAATTTTTTAAAATTTTATTTATTCCTCTATTAAACAATTATGTTTATCTAATTAAATTATGTTTGCATATGATTTGCATTAAATGACTAAGTAACCAATTAAAAATCACACTTCTCAATGTTTAAAAGAAAACGTTTTGGGGTCATATATAATGTATATGTTTAATCTACTTACAGAATTATACATATTAATTGCTTCTATGGGGCTGATAATGCATATAACTTCAGGTAAAAGCTTCAGACCAAATGGCTGAAAAAAAGAAATAAAAGAAATAATTCAAATAAGAATGGTATAGAAGCACATTGTTATTCTCTCTGTCAAGAGGAGGCTGTTTATCTAATTGTGACATGTTGATGCAACAGTAACAGGCATAAGCAGTAGATTTGTCATCATTTAGATATGTTGACTTACTTGCACTAATAGCCGCTAATATCTTTAGGAAAAAGATGAATCTGGCTCTTTTTTCCTCGGCAGAATTGTGGGTTGAATGAGACTAGATTCTCAAGCCCTTTGAAGATGGAGATTGATTGATTGGTTTGATTTACAGCATATCAACCTCTTATGGGTCATTTAATGCTGAAACATTAATTGTAATATGGAAGTTGAATGTTACAAATGTTTCAGAGGAACATTTCGACTATATCTTGTATAGCTTTGTTGCTCTCAGAAATTTTAAATTTTATTCGGGTCAACCTTGTTGAAGATTTCCTTCAGGTTATTTTCTTGGTAGTGTCTCAGTCGGATTTATTTAAAGTCTATACAGCTTATCAGTATATGATGCACTGTGTAGGGTTCTTGGCACGATATGCAAATTGGTGCTTCTTTTCTTTTCAGCAAGTACGAGTGGGTGGCATAGGTGTGTCCTATTCTGAGTCTAGTTATTGTCACCTCTCTTCTCGACATCCTTGTATTGGTGTCTCTTATTCCGATGGTCTGTGTCACTTGGTATAATTTATTTTCTATACAGGAGTTCCATGATTCCTGCCGCTTTTTGAGAATATATGTATTTGTTTTTGGTTTTAAGTCCGTATAAGGGATTTTTTCTGTTGTGGGGTTTAGTTGTAATGACTCTTTTTCAGCTTTATCAGCTTTTTCATTCATGTGAATACAGATATGATTTGGAATCCAGCAGAAGATTATTTCTTTATTTACTGTTATAGCATTTATTCTATTCAGCAGCTTTGCAATCAAGGGGTTTGTCTTTTTTTTTCCTTTATCGATATGAGCACTGATAAAGAGTCTTTAAGTATGAGGTATTTTTTGTGTTCTTGGGATGCTATGATATTTAGTGCCAAGTCGATGGCAGATACTTTTGCGCTATACACGAAAGCCTCATCCGGGAGTCTTTTCTTTAATTTTATTTTTTTATGGATGGACGCGCATCCTACCCTGTCTCCATCTTTTGATCCATCAGTATATATTTGTAGGTGTTCTTTGTATGTATTTTGAATGTTGAGCAGTTCTTCATGGAAAGTTGAAGGATGGGTTTTGGTTTTAGAGTGCTTACTTAGTTTTAATATTATAGATGGTTGTTTTATCATCCAAGGTGGAGATTTTGATTTGATGGATTCATGGATTTTTGTTGTGTCTATTTGGGCTTCTATGAGGGTTTTTTTTTTATGCGAAGGCTGTATGGTTTGATAGTATTTTCTCTTTTGTTGAATAATTTTGTGTATTGTGGATGAAAAACACATTGGTATGCAGGATTTGATGGGCATGATGAGAGCTTCAAGTAGTATTGTAGTGCTAGTTTTTTTTGTCTTAATGTCAATGATGGTTCGTTAGCCTCTGTATACAGGCTTTCCACCGGGGAGGGTTTGAAGGCTCCTAAAGCTAATCTTAATCCTTGGTGGTGTACTGCATTTAGTTCTTTTATATAAGACTTTCTGGCTGATCCATATATATAGCATCCATAGTCAAGCTTGGATCTAACTAAGGATCGGTAGAGTTTTAGTAGTGTAGTTTTGTCAGCACCCCAGTCGGTGTGTGCCAGTACTTTGATTAATTGCATGGCCTTGTGGCATTTTGTTTTTAGATATTTTATGTGGGGGATAAAGGACAATTTTTTATCATATATGATGCCCAGGTACTTGTGCTGATAAACAACTGGGATATTATTGTGGTCCAGTTTTAGTATGGGGTCATGATAGATCTTTCGGAGTTTATAGAAATGTATACATTTTGTTTTGTCCTTTGAGAATTTAAAACCATGTTCTATGGCCCATTTGTTTATTTTATTTAGATGTAGTTGGAGTTTGCGTTCGGCTGTGGGTATGTATTTTGATCGATAGCATATAAATAAATAACCCACGTATAGAACGCAGTCGATCCAAGTATTTACGTTTTTAATGATATTATTAATCTTTATATTGAAAAGGGTGACAGGATACTTCCTTGGGGTACACCCATTTCTTGTTCTTTTGGGACTGAAAGTATGTTGCCCATCCACACTTGGAAGTCTCTATCATTAAAAAAATTGCAGATGAACTCTGGCATTCTGCCTTTAAGTCCAAGTTCATGTAGGTCTCTTTTAATGCCGTATTTCCACGTAGTGTTGTATGCCTTTTCAATGTCGAAGAAGATTGCTATCAGATGCTCCTTCCTGACAAATGCTTCCCTTACGAGTGTTTCAAGTCTAATTAGGTGGTCAATAGGGCTTCTACTTTTTCTGAAGCCTGACTGATATTCTGTAATCAGGTTTTTGGTTTCCAAATATCATGATAGTCTCTCATTAACCATTCTTTCGAAGGTCTTACACAGGCAACTAGTGAGGGTAATGGGTCGATAATTTATTGCATCTGTATGATCTTTTTGGGGTTTGAGTATTGAAATCACTATAGTTTGTTTCCAGTTTTTTGGAATGCTGTTATTTCTCCATATTTCGTTATATATTTGTAATAGGTAGTTTAGGGATGGTTTTGATAGATTTTCAAGAAACTGATAATGGATTTCATCAGGGCCAACAGCAGTATGAAGAGATTTATGTATTGCTTCTTTTAATTCTGTTCTGTTGAATGGTTGGTCGTACTTTTCTTCATTTTTTGACTTGAAGTTAATCTTTTTTTTTCTTCATTTTGTTTTATTATTTGAAATTTTTTTTTTTTGATTTTTGATGAGGAATTTGTTGAAAATTGTTCAGCTAGTTTGTTTGCAATGTTTTCTTTGTTTGTGATCTTTATGTTGTTGCAGATAAGATGTTTCATCGGGTCCTTTTTGTTCTTCCCTGATATTTTCTTGACCATCTCCCATACTTTTTTGGTTTTGGTGTTCACATTTATTTTTGATACATAGTTTTTCCATGTGTTCCGTTTTGATTCTTTGATAATTTTTCGTGCTTTTACTCTGCTGTTTTTGTATATGTCCAAGTTTTTCTTTGTTGGGTTACTTTTAAATTTTCTTAGGTTAGCTCGTCGTTTTCTCACGGCTTTTTCGCATTCTTTGTTAAACCATTGTTTGTTAAATTTTGAGGAAGTGGAGCTTTTTGGTACGTTCTCCTTTGCAATGGCAAGGAGAGTATTGGTGAAATATGCAATATGTTTTTCAGTGTCGGTGTTAGCTTCTGGTATTAATCTATATTGGCATGAGTTTGGGAATTTTTTCCAGTTTGCTTTTTGAAGGTTCTAACAGGGTATTTTGTCATCTAGTTTTGGATTCTCGTTTTCCAGTATAATAGGGAAGTGGTCGCTTCCACATGTGTCGTCATCTATAATCTATGTAAATGGTTGGGTCGCATATTGTTAAGTCTATTGCTGAGAGAGTACCTGTTGCTGGATGTAGGTATGTGTTCTCTTTATTATTGAGCAAACATAAGTGGTTTTGGTTTAGTATTGTTTCAATAATTTTGCCTCTTTTGTTGGTTTTGTTACTATCCCATAACTTGTTATGACTGTTAAAATCCCCATTAGTATAAAAGGTTTTGGTAATTGTTGAATTAAAGCATTTAATTCCGTCTCATCCATTGTTTCATTTGATGATATAGTGAACAAAAGGTTATTTCTTTGTGTAGTGTTTCAGTTATTTCAACTGCTTGCATATTTGTTTTTAAGTTTATTTTGCTGTGTGGAATATTTTTATTGATATATAATGATGATCCACCAGTGGCTATGTTTGATTTTTTGTTTATGTAGTTGTATGATGAGTAATGTTTTATATTGATTGTGTCATTCTCTTTTAGGGGAGTTTCTTGTAGGCAGATTATAACAGGGCAGAAAGTTTTGATGAGGATTATTATTTCTTCAAAATTTATTTTTGTACCTCTTATGTTCCATTGTAATATTTTGTTTGCCATGAGGTTTTTATTTTTATTTTATTTTTTTTGTTTATTTTGTTGAAGAGTTTCTGGGCTTTCTTCTTTATTATTCATCTATCTCCATCTCTGAGGAGTTTGTAGTTTTGTGTCTTGTTGGAGTTCGGGTTCTTGTTTGAGAGCGATTGAGTTGTGGCTGTACTGTTGTTAGTCTAGGGTCTTGTCTTCTTTTTTTGTCTTGTTTATTTGCTTTTGTTTTCTTGATTGTAGTTTCATTGGTCTGAGCCGTGATATTTTCAGTTTCTGTTTTTTCAAGAGGTTGAAATCTGTTTTGCGTAGTTATTGGTTGAGTTTCTTGTTTTTCAGCAGGTTCTTTGTTTGATGTTTTTTCTTTGGTTGCTTTTTTCGTATCTTCTTGTATTGGTGCTATTTTCTTTTTTATTTCTGTTTCAGGCATGTTTTTTCCTTTTGTATTTGGTGTTGGTGTTGGTTTTGATTTATTATTCATATTTGAATATAGTTCTTTCAGATTTTCTTCGAATTTTGGCCATTCATTTTGGTCTAGTTTTACTAGTTTTTCGATAAGTTTTCAATATTGGTCATTTGTTTCATTTTGATGGGCTTGCTTTTTGGGTTGCTTCTGCATATGTGTTGCTTTTCAAGTATGATTCCACAATCTTCCTTGCTTCTGGGTATGATATATTTCTTTTATATTTTACCTCTGTGATTTCTTTTTCTTTTTGGTAAATTTTACAAGTTTTGGAGTAGTCTGGGTGGTTTTCATTACAGTTTGGACATTTTTCATCGTTCTGGCATTCATCTTCTGTATGGTTGGGGCCTTTTTCACTACATTTCCCACATATTTTAATACCCCTAACATACATCTTGGTGGTGCCCATATTTATGACATTTGTAGCATCTTAGGGGTGTTGGGATGTATTGCTCTACTTTTTCAATGAGGTAGCCAATTTTTAGTTCTTTTGGAATTGTAGGGGTGTCAAAAGTCAATATATAGGTATTAGTTTGGATGGTTTGACCATTTCTTTTTATGGTTATGAGTTTGTGGTCAATTATGCCTTGTTTTTTTTAAAGCCGTTCTTATTTCATCTGTCATCACCAAAGATAATTCTTGGTTTCTTATAACTCCTTTAGAAATGTTTAGTTTTCCATGTGGGAAAACTTTGCATTTATAATTGTAAAAACTATACATTTTCAATAAGTTTTGTGCATCTTTATTGCTATTTACTTCGACAAGAAGATTTCCATTTCTAAGTTTTTTTAATAGCCTTTCGGTTGCTCTTACTGGGGAGTACTTTTTCAATTAAAAATGGTGATAATTCGCTATTTTTTTTTCTTTCTAGTAGGTCTATTACTAGAAATCTTGGGTAATTTGTGGGAAAGCTGTTTTTTGAAGGGTTGTATATTTTTTCATGTCCGAGACATCAGAGTGGTATCTTTTTAGGGTTTTGGGGGAAAAGGATCCATGTGTTTTTTGCTTTTATTTTCATCACCCTTGCTCCTCACCCGCCTCTGAGCCCTTTGTGGGAAGTGCCAGAGGGGGGAACCCATTCGCCCTGGCACCACGGAGATACAGGGATGATATACTTGATTTTTGTGAAACAATGAGCACCTGTCTTCCTTTGATTTTGCTTTTGGGGTTTTTAAGAAAAATATCAGGGATGTTGCAGCCATGTCAATGTTTTATTCGCTATAACCAATTGACTCTCAGCCACAGTTTTCCACCATATTTTGGGGGTATTTATTAGTGGTTGTTAGTGGGGGTTGGAATAGGAATGTTAATTGTAGTGAGTAGATTGGTGTGGGTTTTATATGGTGGGGCTTGACGTAACCAGCCGATTGTTTGGATCAGGTGTCTCCAACTGCCCGTCTAGCTCAGGTAAAGGCCAAAGTGAAGTGTTGCAGTGTACATATCCACCAGGATCACGCCCTTAAGCATCACGAGTTGCCACCCACGGCAAACTGGTGGGCCCGTTAGGG
The DNA here is from genome assembly GCA_963556195.1 of Sepiola atlantica. Lineage (NCBI taxonomy): Eukaryota > Metazoa > Mollusca > Cephalopoda > Sepiida > Sepiolidae > Sepiola > Sepiola atlantica. The sequence goes on along the minus strand of OY744518.1, from coordinate 145,047,766 downwards.
GGTGTAAAAAAAAAAAAAAGAAGATAGTGAGAGAGAAAGGAAGTGAATTGTTGTTTTCGTTTTTTGCTTTGCAAAACATGATTGAGTTTTGCAAAGACAAGGGAGAAAAACAAAAAAACTTCAATGTTAGGTGCATTTTTGGTCAGGAAACCTATATCTTCAGTCAGCCTGATCTGGTAGTACCAGGGAGATGGAGAACTCACAAAATATCACCAACATGGTGGAATAGTATACTTGTCACTCTCCGACAGTTTCTGTAGCAAAACTAGTACCAAAGTGCACTTCTTTGAATCTCGGCTAAAATGACATTCTGATGATTGGGTGAACCAGTATTTTCATATTTTTATCAGGTGTGTATCCGAGAAAATCACACACATTCAGCATAGACTATCAAAACTAAGACAGAAATTATTGTCACACAGAAACTAATTAGAATAACTTCTTAAAAGTTTCAACTGAACATTAACAAGCAAACCAAAGCATGGAATAGAAAACCAAACAATGGAATAGAAAACCAAACAATGGAATAGAAAACCAAATCATTCGGATCTGTCAAATTTTAGGAAGGATACTGACAACAGTAATGAACTTGTGTAGTTTTAGGAAGGATACTGTCCAGTGGTTTACCTCACACCACCAGAACATCGATCCTGACAGGATTGTTTTAATCTGTGGAAATGATGACCACTCCACTTCCACAGCATGCACGGATGCGTCTCCAATAGTCATGATGTCCACCCTTGCTGTCTTTCAGGATCGGCATCGACTCACATCTACTATTGTCTGCGAACAGCCCATGTTAATTAACGCTGAACACCACATTCCATCAAGATGGACATTAATCTCCGGCAGCGCCGCATTTACATTGTCCCCTTGCTCGTTTGCCGAACAGTGGCTTTACCGCAGGGTAGATGCAGGTCTGCGACCACATGTTGTGTTATGGTCCCTCGTCGTTGTCGGCCCTCTTGCTCTCGCTATCAGGTTTCCCATAGTCAGGGTCTGAATTTTTGGTGCCTGTTGGAGTTTGATGGAGATGGCATCATGGAACCCTGTAACAAACGCCAGTTTGGCAAGCCTTTCCAGCCCAACTCCCTCAAACCTGGCTAATCCGACCAATTGTCTGATGTTCACATAAACGTCCACCTGCTCACCAACCCATGGTCAACTTCCTATAGGCTGTGAATGCGCCATTTGTGAACGCCTCCTTTAACTGGCTTCACCATATCACTGGTTATGCGTACCTTCGCCATAGTAACAGCTGAAATAGTTTGATATAATTGCCTATTTCAGTCACGTAAATTATTTAGAGTTGAAAGAACACACACAATGCCAGCTCTCAGTATATTCGCCTTTTTCTGGTTCGGATTATTTTCTTTTTTCTTCTCTCCTCCAACAAAAGACTTCATTCTTGGTAGCAGCAGTACTTGCCGAATTCAAATAAGTGGCAGCCCAAAACGAAAATAATGTTGCCGACGACACACACAAACAACGTTAATTGCGTGGCGTCCAAAAAAGATCTGTCCCTCTAGCAAAAATGCCACTTCTTTTATTCAGCTCTTTTTGACTGCCAAAAGCGCCTAGTTTGCATAATCACGACAGTCACCTCGAAATCAAACAGTACCAAGTTTGCTCCCGCGAGCAGAACCTTTTTCCTTGCAGTGGCCGAATGCTAGTTATGACCGCTTATCCCTTGGTCTCTCTGTACCGTCAGCACAATTTACTTATAACAGAGGTTTTTGTGACATACAATACAGACATTACAGTATGACCATGACATAAGAACATATTTCTTTTTCTTTATTTGATTTTTTATTATATAGAATAAACATTGCATTATATAACTGAACATTACATAGTATACACACAAAAAAATTCATATATAATAATTTAAAAGCTTGAATATTTTTGAGATTCAATTTGTGAGGTGACCCTATATTATTTTGTCACAAACAATGAAATTCATATGACAATGCAAAAATGCTTAATGAACACAGGTCCCAATATGAAATAAAACCATTTCTATTAAGGAATTACAGTAATAATACTAGTGTTGCTACACATCAAAATACTAATAAAATTCTACTAATAAAATGTGCATGTGCATACACTATTATTAATGTGGGACAGGCAACTTTATAAGTCTTAATTACTTACCCATACTCTTCGACAGTAACCATATACTCTGGCACCATCAAAATTGGTGAGAACAAACCAGTAGGTGTCACTGTGAAAAAAAAAAGAAAAAAGGAATAATATTTGGCTCTGTACAAAATTATCTGTTGATGAGTTGTGTATAACAGGAACAAAAATTTACCTCCCCAAGGAGGAGAAAGAGGACAATAACAATAGCAAAAAAAGAATTTTTACCTGGTCATTCCTTCTTGAGGTTGATACACTTCTGCATCTGGAAAGCAGAAATGAGGGATAGATAAATTGCTGTCAACCTGAAAAATAAAATAAAATGTGCTTAATTACATAGAATGTCTTCCCAAATCTGACAAGACAGAAATTGAGGTGAACACAAAAATAAGCATTTTTATCTCATTTTAGAGCCAATTCCAATCATCACCTTAAACTTGCTTAGATGTAGACATGTGTGCATATGTATTTACAGATTTAAATCTTTCAGTAATAAAAGACATCAGTGTTTAAAACCAATTTATGGATTCTGAATTCACATTAATACTTTGTCAGGCTGAGTGATGACATGCCAAAATGGTGTTGTTTTATTAAAATGTCCTATTTTATCAGTCATAAACTTATTGCGACCGATTTATCTAATCCTACTTAAAATCGAAATCATGGATTTTAAACACATTTCTTTGTGTGTGTGTACCCCCCCCCCTCTCTAAGGGTCAATGATAGCGGTCACAACAAATTGAAGAATGTCACATCTCACAATATAAAGAAAATTCATAAAACTGTAGCATATAATGGAAAACGAAGCACAAGATAAAAAAAAATCAATCAAATCTTAGCCACATGACTAAAACCTACCCGGAAATAGTTTGCTCATCAGTTGAGGATAATTTCACAAGATGGTTTCACTTTAAAAACAAAATTATCTGCCACATAGGATAACAATCCCATCGTGTAATTGTGTTGGAAGAATGTTTTAAATTTTAATCTCTTGAATTCAAGGAATGAATGAAACAAAAATCTTTCCAAGAAAAATAACACTTCAGGAAATTTCTCATGTCAATAGAGTATTGAGGAAATTGAGCCCTGCTTCAAAATATTCTGAATTCAACTTGTCATGGATACAAGTCGGCAATAAAACAATTCTCATAGAATCCTTGCAAAAGGAGAGAATCATTGTGTCAATATTTGGCCACGTGCAATTGCTTATATACTAGCTGAACTGATTTTAGACGAGCTGTACATAAAAAAAACACAACAGCTATACATGGTCACTTTGGAGGATTCAGCAACTGGCCATTTTATTTAATATACTGATTTGCCACTTGATAGAATTTAATATGAAAAATAAATTCTTCCGATGAGTGAAGCTAAGAAACTTGTGTTCGAATTGAGTTCTTTTTATTGTATGATGACTCAAGAAATTCCAGCTCAAATATTTGGGTGTTACAAACATCTTTATTGCACTTCATCTATTCATATTCAGAAGAAGTATTCACAAATATCTTGAGATAAGAGAACCACTTTAGAAAGTTTAATGAACTATGGTAGCCTGAATAAAAACAACAGAATACAACAAAACAAAAACAACAACAAAAAAGTATCTATGTGTAAGGCGGGTATCATAGTCACAATAATTTTAGTTATCTTTTCAGATTACATGTGTAAAGGGTTCAGGAAGAAAAATAATGAAGTTGTTAGGCAATTTTAATTTTATTATCCAATATATTAGTGTGTAAGAACATTTCAGGGTCACTAAGATATAATAGTGTGGGGGGGGAGGGAGAAAAAGAGAGGGAGAATATGTTAGAGAGGTAGAAAGTAACACCAAATACACTGTACCAATTAATGACTGTAAACAATGATAGAAATAATGAAAGTAATTCTTTTACTCGGCTTAAGAGGTTATTAGAAGGTTAAGAGAATTGGAATTATAAGTTTCTTTTGTTTTTAGTTTTAATTACATGATGAATTGATATTTCTATTCAATATTAAACCTTACAGGTTTTTGTTCAACAGTTTATATATTTTTGAAGCACAAAAACACAGAAATATAACTTATTATAAGCTTTTAATAATCTCAAATGATTTTCATTTTAAACATTTACTATTCATCTCTTTGGGTGAAGACAACAAGTAGTACATTTGGAAATTAGTTATTACAAAGAATGTAGTTTTTTTTTGTTAGAATTCATATAGAAAGGTGAGCAGAATTATGACAAAACAAAAATGGAATGAAATCTGTATCAAAATAGGGAAGCCACTTAAACGGCTCAATATCATTTCACCATCTTAATAGCAAAGGTATCAATCCAAAACGAGTTCCCAATAAAAATAATAGAATTTGTAAACCTTTGTTTGGAGAGACAACAGACTTATCATTCTTAAAAAAAAATTTCTCGGTAAAAATTATTGAAAAAATGAGTAAGAATGTGAACAAAATGAAATAAAAGAAACAAAACAAAGTAAAACAACTTTTTAATTAAGAATACAAGATCTAATTTGATTTTCAGAAATTTATTTGGTTCAATATGAAAATGAAATATGTGACCTTTGTTAAGCTTTTGTTGCAGTAAACGATATAGATTTGTTAATAATAATTTGACAGTTTAAAGGTTATTTAAAAAAAAGTTTTTTTTAGAAATGAGAAGACACGAATCTAGCTGGGTAACATGAAAAAAAATTTTAACCTTTTTTTTTCATAATAATAATAATGTTGATATTAAAAAAAAACTAATGAAAAATGAAAAATGAAAAATAATGAAAAAGAAATTTTAAAAAAAGATCCTGATAAGTGAACATTTGTAAAATTTTTATAAAACCAAATCCTTAAGTATTATGAGGTATTTTTGAGAGAGAGAGAGTAAAACAAAATACAAAAATAAAAAACAAACAATGCTGAAATAATGAGAATTCTAGGTAAAATCAACTGTTGCAACAATAATATTGTAGCATTGGAAACAATTTCATGTGATAATTTAAAAATAAGAAAAGATTGTCAATATAAAATCATAGGATTTTAAGTAAAAAGGTTCAAAGTTTCAGAGTTTTATTAAATAATACAGGAAATAATGCAAACATAAATCATACCTGATAAAACAAATATTTCATATTCTGATGAAAGAAGATTAATTCACTTGTGCTGGAGTGTGCCAATACTACAGCATGTACTCTGCGATAATTGAGACAGGTTTTCTACATGTAGGACGGAGGCAAAAGATCTGTTATATGAACAGTTGTTTCAGTGTGCCTCAAAGACACCTGCATGAAGGACCCGAGAACCTGCAATATCTATCCAAACAGCTGTCTGCGATTGGGATATTGCAAAAACGAACAGGAAGGAAAGATTGGCTTGAGGTGGAGAAAAGAAACTGGAGAAGGTATGTTACAGTTATCCTTGCAACCCGGGTGTCCTTCTTCATCCATGTCAGCTGCAATATGGACCTTCTATTTGTGTCTCAGTCTGCACTGTCACAGTAGAAAGTGCCATAGGAATATGTCAATTTGCGGCACATCCCTTATGATGTCCCAAGACTGAGAATGCCAATGATGATTATATTCAACAGAATGATGTGATATACCAATGCTACTATACTCATTCTATAAACACTGATGGATTTTCTCAAGTTGCTATTTGTTCTAAAGAAATGAAAACGATAATGTTAAAATCCATGTTTTTCGTCTCTAAAAATAGAGATTATTATGTGATCTATCCAATTAGTGTTAAACATAAAATAAGTGTTGATTATTTCACTCTCGTCATACATCGTAATTAAGGGGCTAGAGTTATCTTCCCTTATATTTTCTGTTTTATCCGTTAGGTGTCGCTCGGCCCTGACTTGAAAGAACTTTTTCTTTTTTTTCTCTCTCTCTCTCTATCTTGCCTTCGTTTGACGAGGTTAATAAAAAATCAGTCCCTGATTTTAAATAAACACCTGAGTAATGACTTGTTCTTAAAAGAAAAGCTGCTTGCTTTAACACCACAAGGTAGGATCGTTTCAATTCCCTTTTTATTATTGATGTTGTATTAATTTCTGCAATAATAAGTCCTTTCTTAAAAAATACAAATTGCTTTAAAAAATAGGCAATTTAAATTGATAAAAACTATACTTTTCTTCATAGTGAATACATTTAAAAATAAATCCATAAAAAAACAGGTTTAGTAATTTTATTAACTCATCAAAAATGTTTCCTGTTTTAATTCTCCCTTCTTACTTAGGTGAACAGTCAGAAGTGTGGGAAACACTTGAGAATTTTCTTTGCGAAAGGAAATGTTACAGACAAAATATAAATATAGAATGATATACACAAAGTATATTATTAAAAAGAATGTCCAATGATAGAAGCTCTCATCAAGTGATGTCAATTTAATGGGTTTTCAATGAGTGCATAATACGAATGAAAAGACCATATGGAAACCACAATGGGTTTTGAAATTGGGAGTAACATTAACATCAGTAGGAATATGAAAGTCAGATTTCTCTTAAAGAGCATTTTCACAATTCATTTTATTTAACTGTTCTTTCTTGCTTTTCCTAATTAAATACATTGTTAGATTTCTTTCACATTTTATGACTGCAGTAATAAAAGATGGCAAATGATATCTAATATTATCAATTGAAAAAAAAAGACAAAATAAAAAAGGCAAGTGTGATAAAAATGACCAACACACAAATATATTAAAGTGTCTGAGAAGTTAAACAAAAACGCATGCAAAATTGGAAAATAAGATTATGCATGCATGTTCATAGAACGAAGGTTGGAGAGCGAAAAGATAACATTTATGCAGAATCAGATATGAACCATGTTCAATTACTAGCAGAGAAATAGACAAATGGAACACTCTATTAATAGGTATATTAGTTTATAGCACGTTTGTCACACACATAATTATGATACAAAAGTTATGTGTAAGTAAACACACACACAAATACATACATACATACATATCAGTGCAATTACATTATAGTTTCAGTATAACCATCTTAAAAAGATTTTTATGACAAAAGAATAAGGCAATGTCTTTCTCAGATGTTTTTAAAGTGTCAAGTTTGAATAACATTCCGTATTAGCTGGTATTTAATGTTCACTTGTGTTTAAACTGGGTAATAAAATTGACTGGGGGTTTCTCACAGACATTAATAATTTCTAACATGAAAGAAGAAAAAGAAGAAAACCTAAATGAAAGGGTTTTCTGTTTAATAAATAAAGAGAAGGAAATCCCACAAAAAGACATTATCGGTTAGACTTGGAAAACAAGTTCATAACAAAGACCGATTGATAATGGTCACACTAAGACATGAGGAAGATGCAAAGTGGTTGCACAACTACAAATTCGGTAGAAAAATACAAAATGAAAGAAAAGAACTTATATGGATGAATCCAGATTTGACGACAACAGAAAGGGAAGCTGCTTTCGAAAAAAGGAAGCAGATAAGAGAACAAAAAGAAAATGGTAAAAGCAAAACCACTGAGAATCAAAAAAACAACTAAAAAGCGTCCAAGGAAATCAATTTAAGCGAGTAAAGAAAAATAGAGAACATTTGAAAATACTGTATACAAACGCAAACTCATTGAGAAACAAAATAACGGAACTAAAATTGATTGCTAACAAATATAAAATAATTTGTATTACAGAAACACATTTGTCTACAAGGGGTGTAGAAGAGGCAGAATTGGCAATACCAAATTTTAGATTAATACGGGAAGATAGGAAAAATACAAAGTTTTTTCTTGGGGGGGGGGGGGGGGTCTGCTACTTATCTACATAATGCATTAAAGGTTTCTAGATTGGACTGGTTTGATAAAACTGAATCTTTGGCGTTAAGAATAATCGATGCTAATAACACAGTTTTCGTCATAGCATGTATATACAGATCTCCGAATTTGTCCATAGAGGAAGATTATAGATTAAAAGAACAAATGAGTGAGATACCATTTACGTCAGAAGAATCTGAAGAATTATAATGGTCGGGGATTTCAATTTGATAAATGTAAATTGGACTACGGGTTTAGTTGTGCTTCCTATGAATTCAATTAGTCAACACTTTAGAATACAGAACAAATATTTGGAGTTATTTACAACAAACGGTTTGCATTGGTATATAGAAGAAGATACTAGACATAAATGAGTGGTAAATAGATTATAAAAAGGTACATTGGATCAGATTTTTTCAAATAATGAATGCATAATAGGAGATGTAAATTTGAAAGCACCGTTAGGTAAATTTGATCATGCATGTATTGAAATCGAAGTTAAAATGATGGCAGAGTTTGATTATATAAACAGAAAACAGAGGAACTGGTCTAAGATTACAAAAGATTTTCTGTCAGAGAAAGGAGAAAATATCGATTGGAATTATAGCTCGAAAACAACTGATGTTAATGAAATGTGGGAGGAATTAAATGGAAAGATAAAATCTATAATAGAAAATATTCCAGAAGTTATTATAAAATTCTCCAAACAAGGGGATCCATGAAAAAAATTACCTTGGGACAGTAATCATCTATCTCGTAAAAGAAAAGAAAAAGATAAAGCTTGGAGGAAATTTGGAATTATACCAAGTGTTGAATATTATCAAAATGCTGTAAGTAAAGAAAATGAATATGAAACACTAGAAGTAAAAGAAAAGTTGAAACACGAAAATAAGATTGTTAGAAATATTAAATACAACTGTAAACCATTGTTCAAATATGTTAAAGCAAAAACTAAAATTAAAAAAAGCGTGAGTACAGTAAGAGATGATGAGACAGGGGATTTAACAGATACGTTAATAGAAACAGCTGGTGTACTAGCAAGTTTTTTTCAATCTGTTCATTCTTTTGAAGAATTTGGTCCACCATAGGAGAGTTGTTATGGGGAAGGTACAACAAAAATTATGGATGAACTAAAAATAGAACCTAATGACATAACACTATTACTATCCAAGTTGGATGTTAGTAAAAGAATGGGACCTGATGAAATTCATCCTAAAATATTGAAATACTTATCATCAAATGAAGGCTTTATCAATGCAATAACCAAATTGTTTAGGAAATGTATGGAATATGAAGAGATTCCATATATTTGGAAAACAGCTATAGTAATACCGTTACATAAAAAAAGGTTCGATACATTTAAAAAGTAATTACAGACCAGTTTCTCCAACATATATTTTGTGTAGGGTATTGGAAAAAATAATTAGAGACCACATATTAAATTTTATAAAGGATGATATAAATTGTAACCAACATAGCTTTGTCCATGGTAAATCAACATTATCTAATATTTTGGAAAGTATTGACATTATAAATGAATATTTGATGGAGGAGGATAGTGCGGATATCATATATTTGGATTTTAGCAAGGCATTTGATATGGTATCATCTCATTGTTTACTAGTGAAAATGAAAAATTTTGGTATTACTGACAAAATGGTAAATATTGTGAGGGAGTTTTTGAAGGATAGAACTATGAAGGTAAAGGTTGGCAACAATTATTCTGAATCACAGTACATACCCTCTGGTGTTCCGCAGGGTTCAGTATTGGGTCCTTTCTTGTTTATGATATTCATAAATGACTTGCCTAATAATATAAATTATGAAATAGAACTGTTTGCTGATGATGTTAAACTACTTGCGAAACCTTTATCAAAGGAAATAACACAGATGGATCTAAATAAATTATCATATTGGGAGGACATTTGGAAATTGGGATTTAACCTAGACAAATGTAAAGTACTACATGTAGGATCCAGGAATGTGGGAGTTGAATATGTACTAAACAACAGAGAAATCAAAGGAGTAGATGGAGAGTGCGATTTGGGAGTGGGGTTTGATAATATACTTAGGGCAAATTTTGACCATTGTATCGAGGTGGATGGTTAGGAATATTATTTTGAGCGAGACAAATGTTTCGTTAAGGATATATAAAGCTCTAATAAGACCTCATATAGAATATTGCACCCAAGTCTGGGCTCCAGCGACTAGACATGGAAATTGGAATGTAATATTGAAATTGGAAGGCATACAAAGAAGGGTGACAAAACTAATAAGTAAAGTAAAGGAGTGCAGTTACAGGGAGAGATTGGACACATTGGGATTGACTACTTCGCTGGAGAGAAGAATGAGAGGTGATATGATTGAGACTTTCAAGATAATTAATGGCATTCCTAACTATGGTGGGCATTTTTTTAGTATTTCTCCTAGATCTGGAAGGTTATTGTCAAGGCAGTTTTCAAAAACTTGATCTGTTAACCAGTTAAGTTTTTTTGCTCACAGAGTAATATGTTTTTGGAATAAGTTTCCAGATCAGATTAAGAACAGCAATAACGTGGATCAGTTTAAGATGAGGATGGATAAATTCAGAGAAAGTGGTAGGAGGGAGAAATTGAGGGGGGCACTTTTGGGAGTTGTCAAATGAAATATTTGACAGAATTTGATCTGGATATCGATACTGTACTAAGAGTTTAATTTTTTTATTTTTTTTTAACAGTTGAATTAAGAAGATAGTTAAAGGAGAGATGCTCAAGGAGGCATAACAAACAAATAATAATAATTAAAGACCATACAAAGAATCTCTAGCATCCTTTTTCTGGATAGATTGAGATGTCCAGAAATATTCTGGTGGAAAAATATCACTTAAGATATCCACGGGAAAACACAAATTCAAAGAGTTTTCCAAATTACAGTATTTCATCTGGAGATACTGATTAAAACAACATGTACAAGGTTTGAAGTTCTATGTATATCTGTAATTACTTAAAAAGAAAGTTTTTTTTATTTATTTATTGTCGAACAAAATGAGCATATGAGAATGCTACATCAAAAAATTTATTTTAAACTTTATCTGGACAGAAAAAAATCTCCACAAAAACGATTGAGACCAATTTTTAAATCAATACAACTTGACTCTTGGACGCATTAAAAAATACTAGATTTTCACATTTCCTAAATGATTAGTAAAGGGGGTATGTTCCTTAAAAATTCTCCCACCACAATGATGGGAGAAATATATATATAGTTAAAACTTGCATAAAAAGTCCCCCAAATGCCAGATGGGTTTAATAAACGAAGCAGAGAGTTGCAGTTATCTGTAATAAACTTGATTTTTTTACTTCCTCAAATAAATATATAACACTATAAAAACACTTTAATATTTAAAAAGAAAAAAATATTTATAGTTAATGTCCCTTTAAGACTAATTTATAAGTTAATAAAAATAAAAAAAATATTATACATATATATATATATATATATATATATATATATATATATATATAAGTAAGAAACTAAAAGTAAAACTTTTAGTAGAAAGAACCTATAGTGAAATGGTAAAAGCTCAATATACGAGATAGAGCAATTATAAAGTTAAATGGACGAAGAGTGATAAACATGCACGAATGTCCAAATTTATTTAAACTTCAAATGTTCAAAGCACATTCTGTAATAAAATTATGTTTATTGTTCTTTCCTTAAGCCAAGGCTTTTCAAAGATCGAGATCTTATCATCAGAGGAATTATACAGATAGATAAGTTGGCAATAGAAAAGCCAAAGTTCAACATTTGAAAAAATATGAAAAAATATTTAGAAAAAGATGGGTGAGAAAAAAAGTTTGAGTAAAAAGATATTGGGTTTGTCCGGATGGTAAATTGTCCGCCAATAAGGTGTCCAATGGAAGAGGGTTTCAATGGAGAAGAAAAAGTTTCGTAGAGGCATCATGGGTAGGCGTTCAAAAAATAAGTAAATCCAATGGTGAAAATTGAGTTCAAAGTCGTAGATAAAGCGTACTTAAACGAAATTAAAATGAAAATATCTGGCCATTTAGAGAAAGCTTCCAAGGCCGAAGAGAATTCCAAGTGAAACGTAGCGATGGAGAATTGAAGTGGTTCTGAAAAAAGCCCTAAGTTAAAATCAAGGTCAAATTAGGAGGTAGGAAAGAAAGATTAAGTTGGAGCTAATGGTGGGAGGGTTAGATGAACAGAGCATGACAGCTGATGGAAAAGGGAGTGAGGTAGTAGTGAGAGGGAGTTCTGGTGATAAAGTTATTTTTGGCATATCCTATGTCCTGTCAATGGGGATTAGGTCGATTTAGGTCAATTGAGAGTAAAATTATTATTTGGAAAGGAATAAAACAAATGGGGTCGTAATTTAAAGATCCAACCCCTTTATCAAAAAAATTAATAAATACACAAGCAGGATCAAGAAACATCCTGATATCATCGTTCCTGCTGATAAAACTAAAAACTTTTACAAATTGAAATATGCAGACTACAAAAGTTTAATCTATAAAGAACTTAACAAATCCTATAAAACTGCTTCCAGTAATATCCTAAATAGCATAAACAATGAGGCAAAATCCCTACTAACTTCTTTAAATATCCTTAATTTTACTGAAATCTTTACCCCTGCTACACCCAGATGCACCTTAAAAGACCACAAAAGTAATTTTCACGAAAACCCTTCCATTAGACTAATCTGCCCATCCAAATCTGGCCTAGGCATTATAAGCCAAAAAATCTTAGATAGAATCATCCCTAACTTAAAAGAAAAAACTTCATACACTTTATGGCAATCCTCAGGCGAAGTCACCAATTGGTTTCTAAACCGTAAGGATAAATCTAACTCTAACTTGAATTTTATCACCTTCGACATTGACAATTATTATCAGTCCATTTCCCCTATCCTACTAAACAAAGCCCTAATATTCGCTTTTAAATTAAAATTGCGAACCAGTTGGATGTTGGATTTTGATAACAATTGACTAAAACGAAATTAAGACACTAACTAAATAATTTAAAAGTAAGTAAATAGATTGAAGAGTTTTAAATAAATGTAATAAGAACCATTTCACCATTTAAAAGAATTTTGAAAAATAATAAATTAAAAAACTAACATAAAAACCTCACCTCACCCTAAATAACATCATATTAAATTAAACCCTCTCCTCGATTCTATAAAAAATAGATTAAAATAATATTAATAATAAATAATAATAATAGAATTACATTTACCTCCACACAATTAAATATTTATATACAGGGTGTTTCAAAAGTCTTGGGAACATAACGATTTTTAATAACTCAAAAACTATTAGGAGTTGAAAAATGAAATTGGTACCGTTGGAAAGGTTAAAGTTTCAAGTTTTGTGGGGAATCTTCAAAGTTGCTCAATATGAGCACCATTCGTCACACGGCAGACATCTAGTCGATAGTCCATTTCCTGCCAAACGCGTTCCAGCATCTTGACGTCAATGGTTCCCACAACTGCCGTTACTCGAGCCTTTAGTTCGTCAATATCTCTTGGAAGGGGCGGCACATAGACTTGTTGCTTGACAAAGCCCCAAAGGAAAAAGTCACACGGGGTAAGATCTGGAGACCTAGGAGGCCAGGGCATGAGAACGTCATCACCTAGCCCAGATCTCCCAATCCATCTACCAGGTAGCCTTGTGTTAAGAAACTGCCTTACTCTAAGACTCCAGTGTGGTGGTGCACCATCTTGTTGAAAAATGAAGTCATCAGATTCTGCTTGTTCCAACTGAGCCATTAACCAGTCTTCCAGCATGTTGAGATAGGATTCACCAGTGATAGTTGCCTCTTCAAAGAAGAACGGTCCATAGACACCTTTCTTGGAAATTGCACAAAACACGTTCACTTTTGGTGAATCTCGCTCGTGCTCAAGAAGTTCATGAGGATTCTCAGTACCCCATATGCGAGTGTTATGCTTGTTAACTTTGCCATTCAGATGGAAGGTCGCCTCATCGCTAAAAACAAGCCGGTCATCAAAGCCGTTATCTTCCAACTTCTCTTGCATTGCAATGCAAAAGTCACGGCGAAGTGGCTTATCAGTGTCCTTCAACTTTTGGACCAACTTGAGCTTGTAAGGTACCATTTGCAGTCGTTTCCTTAAGACACGCCAGACAGTTGCTGGAGCAAGCTGAAGTTCCCTGCTGGCTCTTCTCACTGATTTACGGGGGCTCCGCTGAAAGGCTGTCCGAACTTGCTCAACTGCATCTTCTGAAGTTGAAGGGCGACCTGTTCGCTTACTTGGGCACAAACACCCATCTTTCACAAATTTAGCATGCCACTTTGGCTTTATCCTGCTACCTCAACTGTTGTACATCTGCTACTCCAAGAACTCTCATACATTCTTTGAACATAGCCATACCATCAAAGTCTCCTGCTATGCACACAGCTTCGTCAGCTTCATGGGTGTGTCTTGTATAGTTTTTGACTTGCTAGACAAATAGACAACTTTCCTTTATATAAAAGACTAGCATGGCTACCCGGGATTGTCCGGGGTCCTGAAAAACAAAATAGCATAGCTAAAAATGTATGCGTAATATTTTTCTTTTAAAACTTCACTATCTCTCATGTAACTTTTTAAGCACCTCTCTCCCCCCCCACTGATTTTCTAATTCATGCACAAACTTTTACAACTGCTTAAATGTAATAGAAAGAAACAATGAAAAAGTAATCAGCAGTCAAGTGTTTGACCTAATTCCAGTGTTGTTTTTCGAACATTTACTAACAAGAATGAAAGAATGAATATTAGAGTATTTTTTTACCATAAGCAGCTCGAGGATTGAATGAGGAACTTTATATCCTCCTATCCGCAGTCCATGATACCAGATTACTTTTTTATTCGTAATTTTATATTTTATAATATGCAATTTTAGGGTGTAGCCTTAGGATCAACTCAGTTTGGATTGGATGAGAGGGGTTTAAATTAAAATAATTTTTGGTAAATTTAAAGTACACCCAACATTTCTTGGAAATAAATGAGGACCCATGTGCAATGCTGTTTAAAACCTTGAGCCCTACATTACCATTCAATTTTTATTTTTTAATTTCTATAATTGTAAAGTTATAAATATAATATATAAAATGTAGTCTTTCCTTTTCACGGATGTCAGGCATGAATGCAGATCTTACATTATTAGTGTATTCCCTTTGACCAAAATAAAATATACTTATCCAAGTATCCTAGTTAAGAATATATATGTGTATGAGTGTCTATCTCCGAAACACCAGAAGGAGTTGGTGATATATTTTCGTTTTTATGGTCGTCTGGATGAACGCTAACCCCACAATTAGAGATAAGCGGTTTAACCAAAAAACAAGTTCTCAATATTTTTTTGCTGTTACTACCAAATGGTTATATGCAAGGAAATACTGTGGAAAAAGTCGTTTAAATTTGAATAAAATGAAAATGTTATGAACATTTGAAATGAAATGAACATCGTATGTATACAGACACAGATTACATTTAATTTAAAACAGCAATAGACTGTTGAAGACTGCTATATTCGCCATGTGCATGAAATTCAAGCAGACACGAAGCATCAGCATCGCACTAGCCAGCAACAACCAGCATCATTTGATCAAAAATCTGTTGACACCATTCACATGCAAACGAGAAATTCAATAGCACATCTTTTTCATTCATTCATGAACAAACTTGGAAAAAGGGCAGAAAGACAAAGCGAACAAAAATTGTTCGACGAAATAAGCAGACGACATGACAATCAAATTTTTTTAAGTCACTAATTTTTCATCTTAAAATAAAATATCAAATTCAATTGAAAATATATACAGACGTTTTCTTTGTACTCTCTCCATACTACTCCCTTTTGTCGCTCTTTTAATAGAATAAAAAGAAATAGATATATTCACTAGCCGACTATTATAAACTTAATCTTTTCACCCTTTCTTTTGTCACTGGTGTCCAGCGAATTTGACCTAAATAAAATGTGCTTTTAGAACTATTTAATAACAATTCAAAAAAGGTGTATTTTTTGCATTCAAAATCTTGACCCTCCCATGTACAAATCTGGTCCTTGTTGACCATATGAATATTAAAGTATATTTTTTTTTTAATTTGACCAATGTAAGGTGTGTAAGTGTATGTAACATGCAACATCTCATCATTAGGTAAGTAAAATTTGTTATTTATTAGTCTACATTTAATTTCTGGTTAGATTTAAATTCTAACCATTATTCTAAGCTAGAACACCTACTCAGTTTCATCCTGGGCAGGGGGGGGGGGAAGTGAGTAAAGAAATACCAGAGCTTTCTAATATAGTTTTTATACTGCTAACAATATTTTAACTTTGTTTAAGAATAGAAAATGAATATCATTTTGCTTTATTTTTCCTTTTTATAGAATCAATCTAACACTTACCGGCATAAAGGCCTCAACTGGCATCCATCTCATAGAAGAATACTTATTCGAATGAATGAACATTTATACACTAGAATGGCCACTTATGAATCTCAGCCAATCAGAACACAGAGAATGGACTTTCCCTTCTGAGCATAATGGAACATTTTAGCCTTATTATAAACCGGCATTTTGATGTGCTTGGCACTTGGATTATCTTGCTGCTCAACTAGTCGTACAGTTGAGTCCTAAGCATCGACTCTATACTTTTATTTTTTTTTAATGACAGCTGAGTTTCAATTTAAAAAAAATTTTTTATAAAAGTTTTAAGCTTTTCAACTTTCAAAATAGTTTTTCATTAACTTAATTATTAATTTGTTAAAAGAAAACATCATTGAATATCAATAAAAATAAAGCACATGAATAAACTACCAGTTAACCGTAGCTATATTCATTACATACAAATTTAAAATCACTGTGCACACTACAAGGCTTAGCATTTTCTTTACATAGAAAAATAAATATGTAGTTTTATTATTCAGATTTTCCATTTTTAATGATTGCTCCAAATAGTTTAACAAAATTTATACTACTTTGGTAAAACCAAAACTGCATGGTTTACATATTAGAGAGAAAGAAAGGCGAGACAAGAGAGGAGGTTGGGTGAGTATTTTTATATTCAAATCTACACATATTGTTTGATTTGAACAAAAAATCTTTGACTATCTGTCTTGAGTCAAAACAAACACTTGCGTGACTTAGACAAACATAATTTAAATAAAACATACACAATTGTTTTTACACTCTAAGTGTAATATTAAAAGATAATTTCATCTCTTTATGAATCATATACTTTGGAGGACGCTGATTTGTTCATATTTGCTTTTAGTGATGCAAACAGCACATTCGGCTGTTAACTGTTCATTTTCTTCCTGCGTTTTAATTTAAATAATCTTTAATGATTTTACTTTTCCGTTACATTTTTCATAAGTTCTATACACAATGTGACTTTTCATGTACTTTGAATTAGGTTTCTATAAGCCGTCCACCCGACACTGGGGCAACGCCGGGTAGGAACAGCTAGTTGAATGACATGTAATTCATGGAACAGTTTTTTCAAAGTTCATTTATAAATACTATTACATTTCAGCTTAATTAGTGAATTTTAAAAAAATAAAAGGAAAGATAAAATATGAAATTCATTATTTAAAAAACTTTTTTTCTTTTTTTTTTATATATATGTATCTAACAATGTGAACACACTTTTTCATTATCTTCAAATTCTTTCTGGTTGCAACTAAATCTGAATCATTAAGCAGATCTGCAATGCTTCTTTCAAAATCTAGATAGAAATCCAGAAGTTACTGATCCACAAGAGCGATTAATCTTTGAAAGACAGTTTCAAGTGAAATTTGTTTGTGTTGTCAAATCAAAACAACATCAATTTGTCTATTGATCAATGCTTTGCTCTGTTTAATGTCAAATCACTATTTCTTGCCAAACACAATATCTATTGTAAACAATTCATTATATACAATTAAACACAAGTTGCTATTTTTAGATTCATACCTTCCCCCCAAGTATTAGTGAGCACAATAAATTAAATATTGTAAAAGATGCATGCACTCATCAACTGGTTCAATAATCAATGCAAGTTATTTGTAATACTGCTTACACAAAATTTATTTTTAAAAACTAAATTAACTATCTATGCTTTTAAGCAGATTAAAAGTTGAATAATTTTGGTTCAATCTGTGCTCAAAACGCTTATCGTTTACTTACCACTGCTGAGCAGAGCAGGAGATGACCAGCAGTGTCCAGCTTGTAGTTACGCTACACACAAACACACAATGATGCAGCAATAGAAAGAAAGCAAAGTGGAAGATTAGTTGAAAGGTTAATACAGAAATGCAATAACAAGAAATAAAATGTGAATGCTTTGCAATTAGGAAAGTTTTGTTAGTAATTTCACTCAAATAAAGACAGTTGTAGACTGACATTATAGAATTAAGTTAGAATAAAATAGAACAAAAAGAAGAAAGGAAATAAAAGGAAGGAAAAAAGAATAAAGAAAAATGGAGGGATAAAGCAAAAAGTAATTAAGATTGAAGGCAGTTTTTAAAGACAATTTAATACAAAACTATTTTATGTCAAGAAAATATAGTCATAAAAAGATAAAAGCCTTTTTAAACCGATTTTGTTTTTATTAGTAAAATTTTATAAAATTACCAGATTATTGCTACATTAAAAATTTATAAATAAAACAAAATCAAGGAACATTACACTTACAATTTCAGGAAATTTATGTATGATATATGGCTCGTATGTCTTCAATTCAACATTAAGTCGGAGACCCACACTAAGGATATATTCAAACAATTGGGGGTAAATTTTATCTAAGACCCGCAAGGACTTCTTGATGCGTTCACTCTGTAAAAAAGTAATGTTAATGACTTTAAAAAAATTACAAGAATAATTTTCATAAAAAAATGGTCAGCAAAAAGTTTACTAGTCTCAAATAAACTAAAAAAAAGGGTTCAAACTGAAGTGAATATTGAAAGCAGATTTTTCATTATAATCTCTGATGTAGTAAGAAATAACATTAAATGTATATCGATCATGTGGATCTTCAATACAACATCAAAAATAGCTGCATATTTCATGAGAATGTTCATCACTTATTATTTAACTTCCTATAAGTTCTGCAATCGGGTTTAATCAATATTAGATGGGGTTGACAACATATCAAAAGTTCGTCATCACAATATTGCAAACATGATTTACAGGATTATGTCATTTTAAAGTAAAAGTAAACATTTTTTTAGAATGATGGCAGTTGGTCATCTTTGATGTTACGTTGTATAGTCAGATTGTGATCAACTTTGGATCTTATCAAACACATTGATAAAATATGATTAAAAACAGTTGGAAACATCAGAAATAAAGGAATAATGCATATGTGAAAGGATTTAGACACAAGATTAAGAGAATTAGCTGGAAACTTTGTGACTTTTTATATCTTATCCCTTACTATGTACAGACACTATACTAAAGTAAAAAAAATCCAGCTTGTATGCAGTTACTTCTGGGTTAAATGCTAAGACTATTAAAAAGCTCTAGATTTATTTTACATCTACAATATGCTATGAATATAAATTAGTGATGGGACTATTCCAATATGCCCCCCCCCCCCCCGATTCCGATACAATTACTGATTCTGTTCTAAATTCCTGATTTTGATACAATTACCAAATTCGATTCCAATGACAACAGCATAAAAAGTAATCAATTACGTCAGTGTTTTTAGTATGATATTGCGCTGGAACAAAATCTATAAAAAACAAGACAAAGGTGTACATTAGAGTACGATTAAGATTTTTCGAAAAGGCAATATGCAGTTCAAAGACTATCTTTTTTAAAAGATTATGACATGCTGAACATATTGGAGTTAAAATCAATTATGTATTAATAGGAAAAAACAAACACTTTTTTAACACTTTATCAGCTGTTAGCATGATCAATACAAAAAGTAGAATGGCAACGAAGTGTAATGAAAAGAAATAAAATCTTTTAGTGAGTTATAAAAATAATTTATTTATAAAATTTAAGTATTTATATAAGTCACTAAGAGTTACTTCTTTTCAGCGAACATAATTCTCATTCCGTTTTTTTTTTAGCTAATAGCCTCGATTCAATCCAACATGTAGGAAATAAGCCGACAATACTAGCATATTTATTCATTTAAAAAGTGTTTTTCTTCAGATTTTATGCGTAATACTAAATTGATTTTAACTCCAAAATAATTTTTTGCCTATACACAATTTTATATTGCCTTTTCGAAAAATCTTAACCGTACTCTAATGTACAGGTTTATCAAAAACGGATATGTTAATTTTTTTGTATTTCACCGACAATACAAATGGGTAAAGTTGTATATAAATCAATTTCCTTTTGTGTGATTTATAAATCTTATGGAAAATATTTTTTCTGGATTTAAAAAAAAAATTATTATTTAATAATTAATTAATGAATGTTTATTTTCATTTTAAAGAAGCAAACATTTCTTTGTAAATGAAATTAATTAAGTGGGAGGTATTCAGTCATGTCAAAATGGTGTGAGGAGATTGAGGATTGTAGGTTTGTTTTACTTAGTGCTAGGATATCTGGGGAGTTTACTCAGAGAAAGGCTTCTATGTCATTGATGTTGGTTCTAAGATCCCGAATATTTGTAAATGCTAGCCTCAATAGAGACAATGTTTTTTGCTGGGTGTCTGGTTTAGGTTTGTTTGTGTTTCTTTGTATTGTCATTTTAGGTTTAGATAGAGTGGGGAAGGCAAAGTGGGTGCTTGTTTTATGCCAATAAGCTCACACATTCAGACCATTAGTCGAGACTTGATCTATGGGGGTTGAGGCCTCAGGAAAGCCATTGGGGATAACTGTAGGGTCCCTTTCCATGCGCAACATGGCCCGTACTGCTATCAACGATATTATACAACTGTTGATGGAGCAGCCGTTCTTAGTGCTACCTAAGAGTTATGGCTCCTGCACTACAAGTCGGAAACAGCAGCCAGATAAGCTGTCTAACCTGTACCCTCAACCTGTCGGAACAATGCGACCCAGACTAGTCATGTGAGACTTAGTGACAAAAAAAGTTTCCCCAGATAGAAAGAAAGAGAGACGGTGTTCATTGTCCTCATCAAAGCACATAAAAGATATAGACTTATTTTACATCTCCAATATCCTATAAATATAAATATTCATTTATTTAGAGGGCATAAAAGATACAAATTTATTTTAAACCTACAATATGTTATGAATATAAATATTTTGTAATCAGATAATGGAATTAAATTAACTTTACTTCAGTGTCACTGCCACGAAAGATCTCAATCTCCACTGTCAACTGCTCACTTTTCACTGTTCACTCTCTGCTGCCCAGAAATCAACTGAACTCTTCAATTTCAAAAGACTAGTTATTATACAAATAAACCGACCACAGCTATCTATGTCCATAGACTCCAAACAGCCAATCTGCAAAGGGGAGATAACTCAATTGACAGATATTGTCACCATGGCCAATCATCACAGTATTTTAAACCACATATTTATTTAGAAGGCATAAAAGATAAAGATTTATTTAAACCTACAATATCCTATAAATATAAACATTAATTTATTTCTGGGAGCATAAAAAATATCTGAATTTATTTTACATCTACAATATGCTATGAATATAACATGTGACATAAGTACTGACGAAAGGATTACTTGCATTTGCATTCCTAATACAGATGCAAGCAATTTTTTTTCATAAAATATTCCACATTTGATTTATAATATTATGCAGCATAAGCTTGTAAAGTATATGCTATATTTCATAGAAAATGAAAAAAATATATAATTTTAATGCTTTAGTAAATGACAATTTTAAGCATTTGAAAAGCATCAAAACTAGATTGTCTAGAATTCTGAGAAGAATCACCAACAATTGCTTAGATTATTTAACCACTTTATTTTGTTTGTGATATTTTTTAATGTTTTGACTGATTTTCTGTATGGTCTTCTTCAGGTTCTCCAAGTAGATGTATCCAGTGTTGAAAACGGGAGGGGGGTTTCCTTTTCCAACAGTATTAGTATGGAAATGATCACAATAGATCTGATAAAATTTCAACAGCATAACAGATTCCACAATACTCAATAGAATCCATTTAACCTATAATTCAGTTCCCAGAAGTCTCTTTATCAGTGGTAAAAATTCACACAACAGCTAAGAGACTTCTCTTTTTAACTAGGGTCAAATCAACTTAACAATGCTGCAGCCTCCGCCCCCAAGCGGAGATTAGAGGTGTCCAACTAATTATCAGCAAATCAAAAACGTTTTTTTCACCAAAATGGTTTTTCTATGGGCAACAAAAATAAAACAGACAAGTGTCTCATTTCTTATTTTAATAGATAATGAAAGGATATTAAAAAAACAAACATAAGCGATAATAATGTTTACTCACAGTTCTTGATTTAACACTACTGCAATAGTCCAATCGTTTCTTTATTTCTGATTCATCAATCAAACTGTCACCATCACCTGGAAGTAGATGATCACCTGTGAACATGAGTGTCAGAGTTTCTATTGGAGGATCATTTCATCTCAAGATTTTACCTTCTTATTCGGAGGAAAAACAATTTCACATTTCTATCTATATCAAAATATTTGCCTTTATATGTAGCACTGATTAATAATACTATTGACCTTAATAAAATGTTATTCAATCTATAAACGAGAGTGTTTTAAGAATCCCTTCTCTTCTCTTTAACATCTTTGATGAAGAACGTTAATATAGGGTTGTATTTATATTCATAGTCTATGTATAGATGCTAAAAATAACGAATTATTACTTGTCAAACATTTTTTATCTTGCCTTCGGTTAGGATCAAAGTGTAGTATCTATGTGCTTGTTTTACAAATACTTCCACAGAATGTGTTGGCGTGAACTTACTGCACTTGTACCCCCTCGACATAAATACTCCCGACAAACCAGACTAGCAGCAAAATCCTATCCCATCAGTATAGAGGTTCCCAGATACTAGAAAGATTTTCTACTAATTTCTTCTTTCCTTTGACCACTTGCCTTTGGAATTCTCTCCATGTACCAACATGCAGAAATTTAAATGTCACATGAACAAACATCTTGCTGCACAACTTCCCACTTAGAATGCGCCCAACAAATTTGGCTCCTAATCACAGATACATCTTAGTGGCAATATGTCTCGTTTGGGGTGAATAAAAGTAAAAGAAAGAAAAACCTCTTTTTTCTTTCCGTTTTCAAAGGGAGCAAAGGTGGGGGGGGGGGTATTGCATGTTTCAATCATGAGAGAGTGCTGATGGTACTATAACAGGTACTTTTGTTAGAATGATCCTTTTGGGGAAGCTAGATTTCCCCACATTAAATCTGATCATTTGTCTAACTTTGCTCTCATGAGAAGAAAAATGAATAGGTACAAAAGTTGTTGACTTCTCACACCGCTGAATAATCTCCCTTATGCCTGTAAGCATATTGCTTGGTTATTTTTGTGATCAAATTGAAATAATTATTGTCTATTTTTCTATAACTTTCTTATTCGTTTCATAAAAAAATCTTAGCCATTTTTTTTGCTACTTTATTTTGACAGCATGCAATTTTTATCTGTGCATTTGCGTACCTATCTGTTGGTCACTTATGGGCTTTTAAACTATTGGGCAAAACTGCATGTAATTTGGCATGAAGTACCCTTCAAATGTTCGATATGTCATAGAAAAGGTAAACATGTTAATATTACTACTGCTAATTCGAAAAAAATACACTTTTATAGGCTCCTAAACTATTAGTAAGAATTGCATCAAATTTGGCATAAGACACTCTTCGTGTGTCAGATGTGTCATGGAGGGGGTCTAGCATTCTAATACTACTATTGTTACTACTACTACTACTACTACTACTACTGATGATGATAATTGTGAGAACGCAAAGTAATTTGCAATGGTAATCTTAAAGAAGAGTACTAGGAATCTGAGGAGGCTTGTCACTCAGACTCTAGGGAACACCACGTATTGTTGTCAGTGAACAATCACTGATTAAGATTGGTGTGAGAACTTTAGTGAGTAACTATAATAATAATAATAATAATAATAATAAATAACTTGCTGCACATCGGCCAAAAGATCCACTTCAGGAAGTGTGGAAGAAGAGTGGAAGTAGTTGAAGGATATACTGTTGGAGGTAACAAACCAGACTTGTGGGTGGACGAAAAAGCCTCAAAGACATATGGTGACATACTGTGGTGGAATGAGGAAGTTGGGAAATGAATCAAAGAAAAGTTGAAACGATGGAGTGAGTGGAGAAAAGGTTTAGCGAATAAGGATATATATCTGGTGGCAAAGACGGCAGCAGGAACAGCAATCTACAAAGTCAAGATGACTAAGCTAAATTTTAGAAGAATTAAGTTTTCAAGCAATGCCTGTGCATGAATCTTTTTTAAGTGAGGAAAGAATTTGCATGAAACCAATCCCACTCTCTTCCTGACCCAAAAAAGAAAATCTACTTAATTGGAAGCAACAGTCACCGCGAATATTATATCAGAGTTTTCCTTTTAGATGACTCCTTTAAATGAAGGTTTAAGTGGACACCTCACCCAATGGTTCTATAGCATCCTCAGACACAAAACTGAGCATTATATCCTGGCAGACACACACATATGCATAGATATTTTATATATACTAGATTATCCATGACTTGTTGGGTCATAACCACTACCATTATTTGTTCCACTTTCATGTCATTCTAAAATCTACAAACTGCGATTCTGTTAAGAAATTGTTCTTACATAACTAAAA
>OY744518.1:144823119-145018119 GCA_963556195.1 Sepiola atlantica | reverse complement strand
GTTGTCAAGAATGACACTCAACCCCCCACCCCCACATATAGGGCATCATGCCTAAGCCAAATGGATTTGTAACTATTTTTATTTGTCTAAATAAATCAGCCTTTTGACTAAGATCAAAGTGTATTATCTGTTCTTGTGAATTTTTTTTTTGTCTCAGCATTTTTGCCTGAGATCCAAGTGTAGTATCTGGTCCGATTCTATCCATTCCAATGCTACACTCTGTAATCAAAATCAGAATATCATACATTATCTTCTATTTCCTTCCTTAGAAGAATGTGTAGTATCTCTTCCTGACACTTTAATTTGTAATCAAAAATCAGAATTTCATTGACAACTATCTCACGTTTTGAGATCCTTCCCAGGCTTTACCTCACAGGCGAATATCTACACTTTCCCAGTCTTTATCTCAGTCACCTGAGGCGCCCCTAACGGCATATACCGACACTTTCTCAGGCTCTCGCCTGAGGCGCGCCTACCTGCAAATGCGGATACTCTCTCAGGCTTTTGCCTGAGGCATACCTACCGGTGAATGCCGATACTCTCCCAGACTTTTGCCAGAGGCTCCCCTACCAGCGAATGCCGATATTCTCCTAGACTTTTGCCCGAGGCTCCCCTACCGGCGAATGCCGACACTCTCCCAGACTTTTGCCTGAGGCGCCCCTACCGGTGAATGCCGACACTCCTAATCTTTACCTTATGCGAAAAAGAAGAAAAAAGACCATTTAGTACTGGCCAGTATAGGCGTTGCTTAACTTTGATTGCATATGACGTCATGTCTGGAAGTATGAGTCGGCAGTTCGCCTACCTCTCACTGTGACGTCACATGCACAAGAATGAGTCAGCAAAATTATTACATTGATTTATTTTAAAATTACTACATAACGTTAAATTTTAAAAACCTGGCTCAGTTGACCCTCAAGGAATACATATTTTATCCTGAATTTTCTATATTATGTGTCCAAGGTGTTGCTGTTTAAGAAAATATAAACTTTATAGGTGTATGTCGCGTATCTTGGGAGCCTTTTCCAGACATACAAACATACACACAAACAGACAACTCTCCTTATATAGGAGAAGATTATGTTCTCCAAAATAAATTAAATGAGAATGCATTTCTTACTTATGAGTATTTTAGTTCCTCTCATTTTTCTCATAACAATCACTTAGGGCATAACAAATTAAGAATAATTTTGCTCGAAAACTAAGTGAGTAATCAGGTGAGAGTGAAACTTGACCAATTAAACAAAAACAATACAACAAAAATCATGATATAAGCCTATGGTATTGTTCGGAACCAGTCAACTGGAGGAGTTCTACATTCAATAAAGAAAAATAAACAACAAAAAACAAACAAGTCAACTAACTTCTAATTGGGTAATTCTACATCAAATCACACATTTTTAGGCAAAACGTTAACTGACAATTTTTTTTAATATTTGCTACACTTATAGATTTTTGTGATACAAATTGAATGGCACCAGTCTTACCTCTCAGACAAGCCATTCTTAAGTTAGCAATGCACATGAACAAATTTAAATTGCGAAAAATATCTCAATAATGGCAAATGATGATCTAAGAAAGAATCTTTTTTAGTTTTTTAAATCTGACTAAAAATAAGGAAGTTATGACTTTTTTCTATCTTTAAGACCATATTTGTTTTGTCACATTTTTTACACTAATTTTCAAGTAAAAATGTTATATCTTTGTTAAAACATAGGATTAAGCAATGAAATTTGCCATAATCTGCAGTAAATGCACATAAATATGTTGCAATACCTTAAAAATACCATGTATCCATTAAAAAAAAGAAGTTAGAAAATTCAAAGTTGAATTGAATTACATTTTATGTACAAGAAACTGAAAATCTAATACTAGGACTGTTTAAAAATAAATATATTGCGAGATTTCTTTGGCATTATTGTTGATTAACACCTAAATCACCCCTTACCTCCCCAAAATATGAGATTCTATTTTTTTTTTTAGGCAATTACATGTTAACACCCTGAAAAACTTGGCAGAAAGTAAGAAACAATAACAATTATTTTAGAGTTAAATGGAGATTAGTTTCAGATATAAATTTAATGTAAAATAATCCCACATTTCAGGGCCATTCTTATGTTTTTAGGGTAATTAACCGTTTTTTTCTATGGGAGATAACTCCTGTGCATTTTTCTTGTGTTTTTTTTGGTGGTGGGGGGTTCCTCCTTTTTTATGTGTGGTTTTAAGAGAGTCTTTGTGGAAGGAGGGGGCTTGCCACTAGGACTTTGGGTTAGTGGTAGGGCTAGGGGCAATTACGTGTGAACACCCTGAAAACTTAGCAAAAAGAAAAAAACACAATTATTTTAGAATTTAAAGTGGGGGATTAGTTTGACATAAATTTCATATAAAATAATTCACCATTTCCGGGTCATTCTAGCATTTTAGGTCAGTTAATCAATTGTTTTTCTATGGGAAATAAATCCTGTGCGTTTTTCTTTTTTTTCTTTTCTTTTTTTTTAAACGATTATGCATGGTTTTAATGGGCTTTTTGTAGGATTGAGAGCTTGCCACTCAGACTTAGGGTTAGTGATAAGGTTAAGGAAGGGGTTTTGTTTTGGATGGAGGTTGCCATTCGGACTTAGGGTTAAGGTAGTTTTTTTAGGGGGTGGCGTGTCACTCAGATTTAAGGTTAATGGTACAACACATTTATGAGAAGGAATTTTTAGGAGGTGGGCTTGTCACTCGAACCCAGACTTAGTGGTAGATCTCCCCATCTAAATTTTAAATTATTTTTTTGTTGTCTTTTTTTTGCCAAGACTTTTAGGGTGTTCACACATAATCGCCTAAAAAAGTAGAATCTTATTTAGTTTTTTTAATTGGTGACTAGTTAGTCGTAGTGACTAGAAGTTTGAAAGTTGAGTGAAAACCAGTATTTCTTGAAGTATTTTTTATAAAAGAACCCAAAACAGCATTAACTTTTTTAAGCACAAAAAGTTTTGTCTTCCTTTTTTTTTTTAAAGTCCGTAAACGAATTTTACAAAGCTTTATAAGCTTTACAAAGCTAGTTTATAGCTAGATGCTGCTGATTGATTGTTATATCAGTAATACTAGCAACCATTGTGGGATAAGGTAATTTAAAATTACTACTACTGAAAGACAAAACAACACACAATTATAATTTTAATGCATAAAAAAAGATAAAAGATTGCTTTATTTACTAGTTGGGTACAAAAAATAGATATTTTTAAATGTACAATACACGTCATGTTGAAGGTTTATTTTTAAGATTACAAAAAGAATAATGAATCAATTAATTTTGTACCATGACAATAATTGAAATTGATATTTTTCATGATTGTTTTCCAAATTTCATGACAAAATTCCCCAAAAACGAATGGTACAGTATCTTTAAAAGAGGGAGGGACTGACGTAAATGGTTGAAAATGGCATTAACATTTTTATGACTTTATTTGCTAAAAACTTAAAATATATAATGTAGATTATTATTTATTAATGCATGTGAAAGGATATTCATTTCTGAACAAAATGGTTGTATTCTGTGGTTTTAAAAATATTACTATTTTAATAGAACTACCTTGAAATCCGTGATTATCCAAACTGTTTTATGGTCGGTGGGTATTGCTACTTAAGTTATGACCTTTGACAAAAAATTTGAATTTTCGATGATACTAACATAATGCTTCAGAATTTTTTAGATAAGGATTAATAATTTGTATGATTTGGATTATTCAGGGTTCAGTTCAAAATTCCGTACAGATTCCTTGAGTTTGACAAAATGAACTTGAAAGAATGATTGGAGGTTACATCAGCCAAAACGTTATGAGAATAACATCCAAGTATTATGAATAATCCAAATACTGACAAGGTTTAAAATGCAATATTTCCATTTTTGGCACTCCAAAAGTTTATTTATATATCATTTTAAAGTATTTGGATGGATCTAAAATGTAACATAAGTATTTTTTATCTTAAAGGCAAGTTGACCGTAACCTTAAACTTTAACCATCATTTTCTCAAAAATCATTATTTTTTAAAAATTATCTAAAATAATTTGTTTGCCTTATGTCATAATATTTATGAATGATTCATGGTGAGAAACTGTAAAACTGTATAAGTGTTCTCTTGAAATGCCTCCAATCCAAAATGGCAGATTTGAGCACATTTTGATATCTTGCAATATGGTCAAGTTGTCTATCCTTACAGAACATTCTTTAGAATGCTAAATAATAATTATGGTCATAATATCAAAAGACAGTGGTGAAAAATCATCAATCTGTGGTTAAATGCTGATTGAATAGGATTTTTGGATATCTTTCATTCTCTAATAAATAAATATTTATATAAATATATATATATACACACACAGTGATGGATATTTGTTTTAAATTTTCATTTTCTATTTTAAAATTTGTTTCAACTGGCACACATTTATATCATTGTGGATTTTGACTACCCTGTTAAAAGAGAATAAAACATATTTTTGATATATATAAAACAATTTAATAAAAATGATCATTTTCAGGATTTAATGTACTAAAAATCTTTCGATGTTAGTGCCTGATAAAATATTGGTATGATTTTAAATCAATTTTAAATGTATATTTTCATTATATACATTTTATTTATAACAATATGTAAAAAAAAAAACTGTAAACCAAAAAACCTATTAATCTTTGTACCGCTTGTTAGAATACAAGCTTATATAAAATTCAATTTCCTCAAATTTGCCAGATTTTAATGTAATGAATGATTATCATAATTCTATTTAATAGATTTTTTTTCATGTTTACAGTAATTTTCTTTAATCAGTCAATGTTTTTTTTTTTTACATAAACATGTAAAAGGTGTAGAATTTTTTGTATGTCAAATATGGAAAATCACTGCTTAAAAACAAAAAACAATTACTTTTTGTTTTTAAGCAGTGAATAAAAGTGAAAGTAAATATCCTTACCTGTATCAACATCTGAAATTGTACCATCATTGCACACAGCATCAGGTAATCTTTTCACATGCATTACAGCATATGATTGATTAATTTTTTGCCTCACCTACCGAGAGAAGAAATTCATATTGTTGATTGAAGAGAAAACACTACCATAAACATACAAGTGATGTAATAACTAATAAGAAAACACTTTTCCTAATAAACACCTATGTTTTCTTTATCTTTTTTCAAAATAGACTGCTAGCCTAGAGGCTAGAGACACTGTAAAACAGTATAAAGTTATGAAAGAACTGATTTTGTAATTGTTAATAAATGCTACTGAGAAAATGTTCCCTTTTTCACAGGAGTCAGACATTTTTAAATTGTAAGGATACAAGGTCATTGACTTGTAATGCATTATAAAAAGATAGTTCTTCCTAGCTTACAATATACAACTATTTTATTTTTGCTTGTGGATGAGTTTGCAATGAAATGAATCAAAATACAGTTTCTCTTTTCTTTGTTTCTATCAGATACTTGATTAGTGTCATAACTTGAGTATCTGACACTTGTAGATGTTTATATTAATATTCAAAGAATCGCTACAAAGATCTCCTGAACGCTAACTTCAAGAAGTGGGGTGTCGACTCCAACTTGTGGAAGTCGCATGCCAAGAACAGAGCCTCTTGGAGAGTTTTTTGGTCTGGCAGCAACCAAGGTACAGCAGGGAAATGGTTGTACAACGTTATCGATGTACAGCGCATCACTGTCAGAACCCTTCTGATCAAATTGATAGTGGGCGACTGTAGTCACATTCATGTCTGTTTATGCTCCTCAAGTTGGCCTTAGAAATGCTGCAAAGGACTCATTTTATGAAAAATTGAGAGAGGTCTCTTCAAAAATACCAGGCAGTGATCTCGTCATCCATTGTGCTGACTGAAATGGTCATATAGGAAAAGATCTGGATAGCTATTCATAGTAAATTTGGGTTTGGAACTAGAAAATCTCTGAAGCATACTGGAGTATGAGATGGCCAAAACTTTGGTGATTGGTAATTCTTGGTTCTGATCTCATATGACTCTGGAGGAATGAAAATGCACATTGACTACATTTTGTTGAGAAGGAGGGATCTTAAATGCATAAAGAACATCAAAGTCATCTCTGGCAAATAATGTGCAACCCAACACAGGCTTCTTGAGCGTGATTTCAGGGTAACGTCACATCTTGATACTCACCACAAATTGCATCCTAAAATCAGATCCTGGAAGCTCAAAGACCAAGAAGTATGGCACAAATTCAAAGATGGTTTCATTGAATACACAAGGAATTACCAGGCTACGAATGTGAAGGAATGCTGGTAACAACTGAAGGAAAGTCTCTTGAGCAGTGCTGCTAGCATCTGTGGTGATATGAAGAAGTGCTCATGGAGGAAAGTAACTTGGTGGTGGAATGATGGAGTTAACGCTGTGATACAGTGGAAGATGAGCTGTTACAAGGCTTAGAAGAAAGGCAGCAGTAGAGAAAAGTACAGCATTACAAAAATCCTTGCAAAAAAAGGTTGTGTACGCCACCATGCATGATGCGGTCTCAGTCAAGTTCAGTGACATTGACCCCAAAAGTAACTTCATCTACTAAAGTGGCAAAGTAGATGCGAAGGGAGAACCAGGATGTTATAGGAGTGAAATGTATAAAGAATGATGATGGAAAGCTGTTCTTAGATAATGAGGCCAAGCATAGAGCCTGGCAACAGCATTATGAAACATTGATTAATATTGCATTCTCCTGGAACCCGAACCATCTAATGTTAGAGTAACCAATGCAAGGCCCAGCAACACAGATCAGCTCAGGCATGAAGAATGGCAAAGCTGCAGGACTTTCTGGAATAGTCCCGGAAATGTTGAAAGCATAGCGAAGAGTGTGGTGCCAAAGTGCTAGAGTGAGAGTTACATTGTCAATTGCTGTAAAGGGAAAGGCGACACACGGTCACGGGTAATTATAGAGGCCTGAATCTCCTAGAAACATGAATTAAATTGATTAAACACAGATCAGCTCAGACATGATAGAATATGCTTTAGTCAAAATGAAGAATGGCAATCATAAGAGAAGAGTTTGTGTCAAAGTGCTGGAGTGAGAGTTACATTGTCAATTGCTATAAAGGGAAAGGAGACGTATGGTCACTAATTATAGAAGCCTGAAGCTCCTAGAAACAGAATTGAAAGTGATTGTTCAATCACTTTCATGTAGCAGACAGCATCATCAGACAGCAGGTTGACATAGATTAGATGCAGTTTGGTTTTGACCTGGCAGGGGCACAATTGATACCATATTTATCGTTCACCAACTACAGGAGAGATATGTCTGTGCAAACAGCAGACTCTACATGGCATTTGTGGACCTGGAGAAAGCCTTCGACAGAGTCCCCAGAGAGGTGCTATAGTGGGCAATGCAAAAAGTGGGCATAGAACAGTGGCCTGTTCATCTCGAACAATGTAGTAGAGTGCGGGTGGATGACTCTTACAGTGATAGCTTCAATGTCAAGGTTGGAGTTCACCATGGATCTCTCCTTAGTTTCCTACTATTCATCATAGTCTTGGAGGCACGGTCAAGAGAGTTTCAGTTGGGCTGTCTACTTAATTATCATTGCAGAGTCTTTGGAACAGTCAAAAGATAAACTGGTAATATGTAAAAACAGTCTGATGGTGTGTGACTCTGGTCAGTATCCTTGTTCTGTGTGCTTGAAGGGTGTTAGAAGCAATGCGATACAATGTAACCTATGCCTATTGTGGGTCCACAAAAAGGGCAGTGACCTGAAGGTTGAGTTAGCCAAAAAACCCAAATTCAAGTGTAGGAAATGCATGGGACAGGTGCATCCTATTGACTGTCGTCCCCACAAAGAGATGGTACTAGATGACAATACCTTGGAGGTAGTAGATTCTTTCTACTAGCTAGGAGATAAACTGAATGTAGGTGGTGGATATGAACTCGGTACGACCACAAGGGTGAATACAGCTTGGGCGAAATTTTGTGAGTTGTTGCCTCTGATAACATCGCGAGCTGTTCCTCTTTACATCCAGGTTAAGTTATATAGCAGCTGTGTCAGGAGCATCATGATTTATGGCAGTGAATGCTAGGGGACTCACCCGGCCCTCTCTCGCCTGACTACAGCGCAATGACAGATTCATGATCAGATTGATCTGCAATGTGAAATCTGACCAAACCCAACACATCAGGTCAGAGAATTTGCTCAAAGTACTACACTTGCCCAGCATGAAGGTCATCCTAAGAATGAATCGATAACGCTGGAACGTTCATCCTCCTGGATAAATCATCGCAGAAGCATGGATGTCCTAAATCGTAGGAAGGTTGGCCGGCCAAGAAAAACTTGGAAGCAAGTGATTAGACAAAACCGCACAGAGTGGAATTTGGAAACAGCTGACTCACTGAACTGTGAGAACTGGAAAGTGAGCTTGTGTAATATCAGAAAACGTCTGACGTCTGACCTCTGAACAAAGGAAAAGTGACGTTAAATGAATAGAAGAGAGAAAGAGAGTTCAAATGTTTACAAAAATGTAATGGTTTTAATATACATCCACTCATATTGTGTCATTATTTTTGAAAACACCTTAATATCAAAATATCTAGTCTTCTCATCCTAAGTAATGCTCAAAAAACATTCTATGAATTAGAAGATTGTAGAAAGTGAGGAAGATTTGAGTTTTTTTCTTCAAAACCTGAAAAAGGAAGAATGCGATCAATAATAATTTCTTTATCTTTTTCAAAGGATAGCTGAAGTAGCATCTATATGTGTCACTTCTATAGATGTTTGCAGTAGATTCTTTCCCTCCTATGATTTATGCCTTGTTACGGTATGTGGGGTGGGAGGCTTGCAGACCCCAATGATACAATGGGTTACATTGGGAATTTATTTCCTGGTAGGTCTAACCAAACTTAATTGGTCACCAATGAGAAATCAGACAAAAGAGAATCACTTACAATCTCAGAGAGTTTCACTTGAAGAATCATGATACTGCTGCTTCCTGTCTTTTCACATTCTTCAAAAGGAGTAAATCTCAACGACAAATAAATCAATGTCATGGGAATGCAGTGTGGCATATGTGCTGCTACGATAGAGGTGTTCCCAGAACCAAAAGTGAAGCATTCAAAATGCTAGGAGGATGAGCATGCATACATGCTCAATGGCCAAAATAAACAAGTTCAGTAAGTGAACTACTGTGAACATCAATACAAGTGGTGCACATGGATGCTACTTCAGTTATCAAAAGATATTCATGATCCAGACGTTCAAACCACATTTCTTGTCACCAGGATGTATAAGGAGCACGTTCTGTTACAGTTACGATTTTGAATGTCAAGGGCATTGAATATCTGACTTATCTCTCACACATTATGATCCTAATAAAGAGATATACATTGTGACTGATACAAGTAACTTAGGATTAGAGTCATTTTACTACACAAGGAAAATAAGCTACTGCTTACAGCTGTCCGTTAAGTATAAATAACGTTTTTGCCAGTATAAAAATTATAGTCAAATAGAAAAAGAAGCATTATTTGTAGTAAAAGAAATTCGTAAACTTTTTCCTTGAAGAAGATTTTGCTAACAGACCATCATCCATTAATATCAATATTTGAGTCTACGAAAAACATACCAGCTCCTAGTGTGAATCACCTTCCATCAAAGAAAATAGGACACACGAATGGATTGTCATGGCTAATTCAAAACTAAGTGAACCTGTAGGGGAAACATTGATTGCTGCATTAATACAGAAATGGATATCAAAAATGAACTTTGTAATATGGTATAGAAATTGCCAGTGACTCTCGAGTAGATTAGTTTTAAGGCCAAATTTGATAAATTTATTAGAGAAAATGAGAAATAAACCATGAGCTGGAAAAATAAAAAGTTAAATCCAAAAACATATTTTGTTATATGATGAGCAGGTGGTGATATTGTAAAAATGTCATACGAGACATCTCGGAATCACTAGGCTGAAGGCCTTTATGAGGAGTTATGTTTATTCGTCTGGTATGGATAAATAAATCGAATATTCTGTGAAACATTGTAAATGCTGCGCAATGGCAACCATCACCAGTAAAAATTAACCCATGGCTGAAAACTGACAAATCATGATCAAGGTTACATATTGACTATACAGGACCAATGCATAGGATTTATTATCTTATTGTGATGGATAGCTTCACGAGGTGGCCAGAAGTTGTCAAATGTAGGAACCTTACATCTTTGCAAAATTTGGTATTCCTGATACAATTGTGTCTGATAATGGAACTCAATTTATGACTAAAGAATTTCAATTAGTCATGTGACAATCGCTCCGTACCATCTAAAATTTAAAGGCTAAGCAGAATGTTTTGTAGGTACCTTTAAACGAGCATTAAGAAAATCAGATGGAGGTGAAGCTGAAGATGAATTTTTACAATTTCTCAGAGTGTATATCCAAACCCGAATACAATTCAGGAATGTCAGCAGCTAAACTTGTGTTCGGAGGAAGATTCAATTGGTATTTGATAAACTAATACATAACAAAGCCAAAGTTTGAGAAATATAATACTGCTATAACATTTTTCAAGTTCAGCAAAAGTTTTTTAAAGATTATAAAAATAGAGATGTTAGCATTATCAAGAAACGAATTGGACGACTAGTGTACATCATCAAACATGCAAAATGGATTACTAAAAGAGACCCTAGCCAGCTTAAAAAAAGGTATACATCTAAACCAAATCATAGGAGGGAACAGCTATTAAGGTAACTGATATGTTGTTTGAAGTAGCAAAACCTCAAAAAGCATTAAAAACACTCTAGCAAGCGTAAAAGACAACCATTTTGCATTGTTTAAAAAGAAAAAGATATGACTTTCAGCAGAAATAAAATTTCAAAAGGAGGGCAGGGAGATGTTGTGGAGTGAAAAACACACCTCATGGTCAAAATGAACTAAATCCGAAAATCGACTATAAATAGTGTATAAACGTTATTCAGAAAAAAAAAATATATATAGTTGCTTTCCAACCTTGTATTACAGTGTATTTATTCTTATTAACTGTCTGACTATGATACAACAGCTCTCACCAGGATCCTGTCCTTAAGCACCATGGCTAACAGGTGATCCCATTCGAGGAGTTTTATTCCTCTACAAAGGTGCAGTTGACATATTCTACATCCCAACTGACAGGATAGAAATTGTTTAGGATTTTAAAATGTAGGTTTTTTGTAAAACATGAATGTTTTTTGGTTGATTAATCTTAATCTTAATTTCAGTTGAATTTGGAAAAGTAAAAAATTTGGAAATGAATGAGAGGAAAACAAAAATGCACTGACCAAATTAACTTTTCCACGACTTAATTTTGGTTCATGGCTACTAATTCTTGTGTTCGGTTTTGAATGAGGATCTCCAAAACGACGTTTCAAATCTTGGATCTTTTCAAAAAAATCAAACTGCTTGGAAGTCTGAAATACAAGAAATAAAAATTAATGCAGGCAGAAAAGAACGAAAATTTCAAGTGATGTTTTTTAAAATTTGTTTCACCTACTCAAAAAAGATTAAAAGAGTCCAGTTGAAATTCCTGACAACAGCAGCCAAAGATAAGTAAGTATAACAACTGAGATGAGGACCCTATTTTAAATTAAAAAAGTTTACAAATTTTAATTTTAGTAATGATAACTAGTGGGAACCACAGTTGTATGCTTTATCTGCGGTATAGTGCTGCTGTGTTTAAAAGAATGATAATGAACGCTTATGAATAAAAATATCATGTATATCTTTATTGTTATGGTGAAAGATTCAAGCCAATAAGAGTCGTGGGTGGAAAGTGAACAAGAGTTGACGGAAATTGATGTCTCGAATTCGCTAGTTAGCCAATTACTGCCAATCTCAATTCGGAACAGTTAATATAACATTTTTGGACATCCACAACTGCAATGCCTATTCCAGGATTTCACCTACACACTCAATCTAGCTATTGCTTTGTGAGGACAGAACATATACTTTCCGCCACCCCTCCGTTTCAAAAAGAGATGGTAATGTCCGGGTGGATGACTTTATGAGGACAGAACTG
Organism: Sepiola atlantica; assembly: GCA_963556195.1. NCBI lineage: Eukaryota > Metazoa > Mollusca > Cephalopoda > Sepiida > Sepiolidae > Sepiola > Sepiola atlantica. The sequence goes on along the minus strand of OY744518.1, from coordinate 145,006,103 downwards.
GTTCTAGGGTGATATACTGATTCCAACACTTCTTTGACAATTCGATACATTTTTTGTTGAACGATTTGTCTTTGGCTGCAAAATACGCCTCAGTTTCCGATATCACTTCTTCATTGGAGACAAATCTTTTTTCCTGGATCATTCTTTTGAGGTCTGCAAACAGCCAGTAGTCGTTGGGGGCCATATCTTGAGAATAGGGTGGGTGCAGAAGCAATTCAAAGCATAATTCATGTAGTTTTGCCATTGTTATGATCGACTTGTTGATGCATTGTCTTGGTGAAAGAGCCCCTTTTGTCTTCTTCATTTGTGCTCAATTTTTGGTAATTTCTTCCTTCAAGTACACCAATAATGCTACATAATGTCCGCTATTACATTGTGCATCCCAAAATACTGAGGCCAAAACCTTGCTTTCTGACGTTTTTATTGTCACTTTAGACGGCTTTCATCTACTGCTGTCCACTCAACTGACTCAAGTGGCAGATCCATTTACATCCATTGTCACATACAAATGCAAAATCTCCTTTTTGTTGCGTTGAAATAGTTGCAAACGTGGCACCCACTTTGAACACAGCTTTCTCAAATGATAAATGTTCATGCAAAATGATGAATACACTGCCTTCTGATATCTTCAACTCATCTGCTATTTTGTGACAATATTGAACGGACCTATGGAAGATGAAAACTAAAATACACCGCTAGTATGAATTAAAAGTGAGCCTACGACAGTCAACCAGGGTTCCGTGCCAGTATGAATTAAACAAGGAAAGACATGGATATTTTCATAAAACAAAAACCAATAAGAGCAGCTTGTCTGCCTGTTTTTCTGTGTTCCCACCGACGACGGCGACGGCTGGTCTGGAACCGTCAATTGTCACTGTTGTATCGAAATAACGGCTGATGCGATAAACCAGGTGTGGCCGGAAAATAAGATTTAGTGTACGAAAAGTAAATAAGTTGTTCTTTTTAATAACTAAAAAAAGGTTGTGAGAACAGGCGTCACCATGTCTGGCTTGGTTAGAAAAAATGTCACTTGTCCGCATCAAGTTGTGGCCTGTACATGAGACAGGTGTGATCTGAGCCTATAACAACAACCCAGATATTTCGCCAACAGGTTGGTCTCAGTGGACATAAGTTAAGAGGACTTACGCACATTAGTGAAATTAGATTTTCTGTTTCTGCGAATGAGTCGAGGAGGGGAGACTTCTCCTCCTCTTCTCACCAGGGAATGGTGAGGGGATGGAAGTAAATGAAGAAGAGGAAGGGGGGGGGGGGTGACAATACGATTACCCGTTCCTAAATTGGAAATGTGGATTGAAGATCCTAAATTTGACAGAGAAAATGATAATTAGGAATCATTCTTTTCTTTTGAGAGTTGTTGATTAAATTCTATTGGAAGAGGAATGGAGTCATGTCCATCTAATTCTCAATATAAGGCAGAGTGTAACAGGCCTCGGAGACTCCATTTTACTCACCCACCGAATCCACGTCGCTCTGAGACTCCCATCACCCCCACCGACTTGGGCAATCTCGCCAAAAAACTAAAAATCGCCCAGAAATATTAAGAGTGTCGATCCAAAAACACAGTTAGGAGTTAGAAATTATAAAACTACCTTGCCATTTGTATTTTCTTTATCAAATAATTATTCTTCTAAAATACCCAACAGACCGAGTTGTTGAAGATTTTATTTTAATTGTTCTGCTTGAAATGACCTTTCGCAGTGGTACGAAGTTGCTGACCTATTCCAGATAGTTACCCACTGATCTATCAATCACAACATGGGAGTGCGGTATTGCTGGACCAGGCCTTTCAATATCTGCGGCCTTCATCAGAGCAGCAACTTTTCCCGAGCAGTGCTAGGTGACCAACTGAACTCAGGAACAGCCAAATTGGTGACGTCACTTAGCTGAGGAGTGGGATAAATGTGGTGTCGCCGCGACTAGGACTTAACAATCTCACACAACTTCAATTTACGATCAGCCAAAATGAGTTTGTGGACTTTTATGTTTTCCTGGACAACTGTTGAATTTGGTCAACCTGAGCATTCAGCATCATTTGTGTCTGTATTACCATGTTTATAGTCAGCATACCACCACTTAACCATTGTTTCCGATGGGGCAGAGTCCAAATAACACTTATGAATCCATTGCTTTGCTTTGCTTGAACAGTATTTTTTCCCATCAGAAAGCAATGCTTTATAAACACACGAAATTCATATTTTTACATTGTTTTGAAAATTTGCAACAGTAGCTTCACTTAAATAATTGATTTGTAAAGTAATAATCCGATTAAACTCACATTTTGACATGTACCATTTGAAGGTTAGTACTGTATAAAAATCATATGGACTTTTTATTAGTGGTGCAATCTATATGTCAGGCCCGGGACTAGGAAGATTTGTGAGGGATTTCAGAAGCACTTCGAGAAGCACTTCACCCAATGGCCCAGTCACCGCATTCAGGAGTATGGCCACTATTTAGCTGACACTCCCCACTTGTATGTGGCTGGAGCAGCAAGTTGTGATAGTAAAGTTATGAAGTGTGAGTTCTTAACTGCATTGTCATAGGGTGGTCAATCCGTGAAGACAAATATATAAAAAAAATCTGGTGGCAAACCACAGCGGTTAATCTCTTTCAACGTCCAATCAAGAACAATTCTTTGTACTTCACAGTCTCTTCTTTCAGCCTCACTCTGCTCTCCCTACCGCTCTCTGCCACTCAATGAAAAGAGTACAGTTTTTATACTACTTATTGCCCCTACCTATGCAAATTAACTGTCAACCAGAGCCATCTAGCTTTCAAATTCTCCAAACAGCCAATTTGCAAAGGGGGACAACTCAAACAACACTTTCTGGATCCATTCCTGGCTGGGGTAACTTTGCTAACCACACGCCCCCTTGATCTACACGATCATCACTAGTCATCCCATCACATAGTCGCTCGACCAACATGGCGGGCGTCTCTCTCGCTGCGATCTCCGCGGTGCCTCTTCGTGAACATCGCGACTTGGCTCGACGTCGCTGTCTTCTTCCTCTGATGACACCACGGCCGGCCGCACATCAAGGATGTGTCGAGGGATGCCGTTGATGGATACATTGTTCGGGGACTGGACACTTGTCACAATCCCCCCCCCCCCCCGCGTGTGGTACAGCGAGCGTCAGGCGGTTTGATCCACACTTCTTCTCCCACTCGCACAGACGCTTGCTTCTCCCCTTCCTCCGTGGCTACGGGCGCAGTTCGGGGATGCCGCCACTCGTACTTGAAGACTGCCCTCTGCGGCACTGACTCCACTCTTTGCCCTGACTTTGGAGCCATATTATACCAGAAGACAGCTTCTGGCGGTGAAATCTGGCCCCTTTCAGCTACAGCCTTGATGGTCCTGTGATGCCGCTCCACAATTCCGTTTCCGCCTGGTCTATATGTAGCCCTGAAATAGCGCCGCACTCCCCACTTATCCAACACATTCTTCAGGGCTGCTGAGCGAAAGGCAGTTCCATTGTCCATTAGCACTTCACCTCTCTGCCGTCAACTGCTGGTCCCACTGCATGTGTCAACCATGTCTTTGGTGACAAGTGTTGAAGTACAGCCCGTGTCGACAAGGGCCTTTGCACTTCGCCCATTCAAATCACCTCTACTTGTGGCGACGTACCCTGAAGCGCCTTCATCGAATAAGTGGGGTAGCTACCGGCGCAGTGGCTTCCCCCTGTCTGTTTCCCTGGGGACAGAATCTGCTGATGTGGCCGACTTTCCCACAGCGGTAACACGTGACTTCCGGCTTCGGCTCCCTGCACTCCCCCGCCATATGCGGGCCTTGGCATCGGTAGCATCTGCCAGCGAACCTGGGTCTCTGCCACAGCCCTCTCGGCTCTTCGTCCTTCACAATCTCCTGCTGCAGTTTGCTTCGTTGAGCGACAGCTACGCTTCCCTGCTCACGCTCTTTTTGCCTGGCCAGCACCCTAGCCTGTGTAATCAACTCCGCCACCTCGATGGTATTTACACCAGGCAATTGCTGCAGAGCTATCGAAATATGGTCTGGGAAGCCATTTATGAAGGCCATCTTAACCATCTGTCGACGGCCTCCTCCATTGAATCCTGCTAGTCCCGCCAACCTCCGGATGTTGTTGGCGAAAACATCGACAGACTCTCCGGTCCACACCATACGGCTTAGTTTGCCATATGCCACAAATGATCCTTCAGTAAAGGCTTCCTTCAACTTCTCTTCAATGGTGTCTGCAGACAGCCGATCCTCCTCCCGCATCTCCAGATATAGGGCCAGCGCATCACCATCAAGATACAGCGGTATCAAGCTGGCTACATCCGCGATGTCCTGCAACTTAGCAACAAGTTTAACCTTGCTCAGCCAGGCTACAACATCCCCCTCTCCAGAGAACGTCTTCAGCATTTCACTGCTGATCCTCTTTCCTGCCATAGTTACTGCCGAAATAGCTTGTGGTCAATCCGTGAAGACAAATATATAAAAAAAATCTGGTGGCAAACCACAGTGGTTAATCTCTTTCAACGTCCAATCTGTAAGCAATAGTTCAAGAACAATTCTTTGTACTTCACAGTCTCTTCTTTCAGCCTCACTCTGCTCTCCCTACCGCTCTCAATATTTATTTACATATATTTAAAAAAATACATATAAAATGTGGCACAGGGCCAGAAAAGGGGTGGGGGCGGATAGGTCAACTCTAACTTAAAAAAGGTCTCAACTTAGCTAGTTCAATCGCGACCATCATTTACCAAAATACCACATTCATACTTACATCCATCGCTATCACCATAAAAATTCATACCATGAGAACCTACTTAAAGCCCATATAAAAATATGCAACGGGGGGGGGGGGGGGGACTAAAAATTATATGTACAAAATAAAATGATAATATTATCATGAAAAAAAAAACATTTTTAGGTTAGTAAAATGTTATTGAAATGTGGCAGAGGTGCCAGTTTTGCCAGTCGAAATCGAAAACTCGAAAAAAAGATTTGATGCAGCTTACACCTCCTTCAAAAATATCGAAGGGTGACCCGCATCCCGACAAATCAAGCAATCTGTCACCTAATTGGGGAGGGAAGAGGGATTTAATAAGGGGTAGAAAATAAAAAGAGGGAGTGGGAAGAGGACAAAATAAAAGGGAGGAGTAATGAAAACAATCACACGCTAGCTAAGTTGTTGAACTAATAATTCAACAAAAAATCCGACAAAGAATAAATAAAAATACAGCTTAACCTAACTTAAATGAAATCTACGTTCGTTTTTCCAACTCAATATTCTTGCCTAAGGCACGTCCAAATACCACTCTAATCTAGTCCCAGCCACTCTACACAATCACGCACCAGTCACCCATCTTTCACCAAAATCTGCCGAAGATAGTCTCACTCTCTCAGCCCTAATGCGAGCTTTTAGATAATATTTAAAAATCACAATAAGGTCGAGAGGAGTGTAGGTCTCAGCTCCGTAGACTGTCTTACATCTCATCTTCCAAATCGTAACTCTCAAAACGGCTAGCAAGCTTAAAAACGTAATACGTTTTTGTCTATCAGTTGTCGGAGCCCAGTTGCTACATACATTAATGGGTTCCAGGTCAAAAGACGACACATTAAGAATACGAACCATGAAGTCTGAAACAAGCCTAATCAGCGGCGCGACAATGCAGCAAGAAAGGAAGGCGTGACTTACAGTCTCGTCCTCGTTGCCGCATCTAACACAAGTCGGAGAATTACTCAAGCCGGCTGAATGAAGCTTCTTACCGACCCAGAGTGCATTTCTAATCATCAGCCAGGTCAGCGATGCCTCATCGTTATCAAGACACCTCAACCCAGGCGCCCAAGGCCAAATTGAGCGAAGCTCCCCCCTCGTCAAACCGAGTCCCTCAATCCTATCTTCACGGACAGCCCCCCCTTACCATCACCCGATATAATGCCTTACGGGACAACAGCAGGGTGTCAGAGAGGCCATCTGTCACCCTTAAAAGGAATCTCAATGCATGTCTACATTCGCGATAGAAGGAGCACTCGCCTCGGGGTAACCTATGTGCCTCCCCTCATCCAAGTGCACACTTCTCAAAGCCGGGAAGGCTTTCTTAGCGTCTTCTTTCCAGAAGCCACCGTTTCCCTCACATTGTGAACTCATTCGGTCTAGAAAAAATAGCCGAAGTGTGTGACATCGAATCTCGATGCTCGGCATACCTAAACCGCCCTCAGAAGGATGAAGGTAACAAATCTCGCGACGGACCATATGTGCCTTTCCAAGCCATAAAAAGCTGAAAAGAACCCGCTGCAAAACGAGCAGTGTATCCGACGGGAGTGGAAGTACTGAAAGACGATACAGGATGATCGGGTAAATGTGAGAAGCACATACGTCTGATCTCCCCTTTAATGAAGGACTTCTACGGGTCCACAGACCAGCTACAGCCCTTATCGATTTCAAGACTTCCGACCAATTTTTCTCCAGCTGAAGATCAGGACCGAACCAGATGCCAAGTAGCTTGCAAGGTCCGTCCGTCCAGCTACAGGGTCCCTGCAAGGAAACACCCTTCCAGGCACCGATGCGCAAGCCAACAGACTTAACGCAGTTGATTTTGGCCCCTGTCACCGTTTCATATGTTCTGATTTCTCTGCCGACGACACTAATCTCGGCATTGCTCGTTACAAGCACAGTTACATCATCGGCATAGGCAGAATACTTCAACGTGGTGCAAGCACTTGGCAGAGTAATTCCACGTAGGACCGGATTCACCCTGAGCCTGTTAACGAAGGGTTCCAAAACAAGCACATAAAGCATCGGTGAAAGAGGGCACCCTTGACGAAGAGATCTGGACAATCTGAAAGCCTTCGACCTCACTCCATTCACTTCCACCCTAACACCGGGGTTCGCATACAAGAGGCGAATCCAAGAGCGGAATTGCAGGCCAAAACCAGCCGCAGACAAAACAGCCTCCAAATACCGATGGTCCACCCTATCAAATACTTTGGACTGATCTAAATTGATCAGCGTGGCTTCAGTGTCGACTTTATCAATGATCAAGCGTATCGAATGCAAGTTATCCTGAATGGTCCAACCCTTTACAGCACAAGTCTGTTCAGGGCTAATAAGACCAGGCAAAACAAGTTGCAGCCGATTGGCTAAAATCTTGGCCAAAATCTTTAACTCCGCATTAAGCATTGTTAAGGGCCGAAAATTATCTAACCCATCCCCACCATTTTTGTTTTTGCGTACCAGCTTCAATAAACCCATGGTCACGTACTGAGGAATATTCCCGTTCCTAAACCACGAATTGAACAAAACTGCCAGCAAGGGAACAAAAATGTGCGACATCCTCAAATACACTTCATAGGGCAAACCATCAATCCCAGGAGATCTGTCAAGACCAACCCGCTTTAACGCTTCCTATACTTCATCCTCTGTTATGCAACCTTCGCACCTAGCCGCTTCGGTCGCCTCAAGTCGAGAAAAGTCAGCCAAATAGGGGTCGAATTGTGCTAAAGACAAACCGGGTTCCCGAGTAAAAAGCTCCTGAAAATGAGCAAAAAGCCTCCAGAATACCTTCGTTTGTAGTCACGAGCCGCCCATTCAGCAATGAGACACGAGCGATATGTCGATCAGATGCATGACGAGACTCCTCTGCACGCAATTCAGCGGCTAAGTTTGATGCTTCCTCAGACATTCTTTTTAACCTAGCCCTAATTACTAAAGCCTGATGTTCTTGGTTAGCCAAAGAATTCAGCTTAGCCTTAATTATAGTGACACTAGAGCTATCCCCCACCTCCACCGCCCGATCTAATCTAGACTCTAGTGCCGCTTTAACTGCCCTAGTTGTTAGGTTGAGCCATCTGTTAAAATCGGCAGTAAAGGACCTAATCACCTTCTTAAAATGAACCCACTTCCTATTCCCAATTACAGCCCCCGTCAATTCCCGCTGTAATGTTAGTAGAAGCTGGTCCCGGTAGCCCTTCACATCGAACAACGAAGTGTTGAGCTTCCAGTACCCATCTAATCTAGGCTTAGGTCTATCTAAGTTCACACGGACCCGAATAAGTCTGTGGTCCGAGTAAACTATATTATGAAGACTTGGACATTCAACTACTCCTACGTCGACTCTCCTAATTAAGAACCGATCGATATAGCTCGAGACTTGTCTCAAATCGGAACCGCGTCTAGATGTCCAAGTCCATACCCTATCACGGGGCTTTTCATTCCGGAACTTGTCGCTAAGATCAAACTTATCGAGAAAGTCCCGAAATATTTTAGCATCCCGATCAGTATTAGTACCCCTAGGCAGATTACGATCTAAATCGGGATCCAGGACCGCGTTCCAGTCTCCCGCTAAAATGACCGTCCGAGTAGTATTCAAGAACTGCTCGATTCACCGAAAGAAAGAACTGAGCTCAGAATGGCTATTGGGAGCATAAACCCCAACGAGTCGAAATGCTTTCCCCTTTATGGTAATATCCAAAACACATAGTCTCCCTTCCGGATCCATGTAGCAAGGGTCATACGACGCATCTAAAGTCTTGCTTACCAGCCAGGAAACTCCCCTTGCGGAAGAATTAAAGTACGCTGAATAAACGCAAAAACGCTTAGCCAACGCACCCCAATGGTCCCCTGAATTCAGGTGGGTTTCCTGCACACAACATATATCCACTCCGAGGCGCTGAAGGTCAATAGCGACCCGAAATTTACGGTCATTCGCACTCAGGCCCCGCACATTTAAACTTGCTAGATAGAGAGCCATAAAGATGCCTTAGGGTTGGGTTTGAGAAACGAACATAGATGTAGTCAGGATACCAACGGCTCTCCCAAAAGACTGCTTTCCCATTTTGTCGTCAATTAGACCATCATGGGAGATGCCGCCAATATCATGAGGATAAGTTAATTTTGCTATTCTATACAGGGATGGGTGAATTTTTATGGGTAGTCTCCCAAAACAATCGTTACGAAGTTCCATTAACTCACTATTTTTTACAATGGCTAATGGGGGAGTGAAATCAAAGGCGCTGTTCGCCTCCTCCAACATCTGCCATAGAGCTTTTGCCTCGGTTCTTTTTCTTACTACCGTAAGCACTCTAGTTACATTGGGGAAGTTTGCCGGGTCTTCGATGGATAATCCTCCAACCTCATCGAATTTTAAAAGTCCGATGAGGTTGGTACCACGCAAATTTTTAACAGTCTCAACTTGCGCTTGGGTGCTTTTACAAATATCCCTTCCCGAGAGAAAAGCAGATTTTTTAACTCTCCTTTTCTCTAGGGAAGGACTTCTGTCTTTTCTGCGTAGCGGGTGGGGGCGGAGGCATGTCATCCATGGGAGAAGGGGAGGGGGAGCTAGACTCTATGGGAGAAACTGGAGGAGGCGCAGGGGAGGGATGCTTTGAGGGGGATGCAGGAGGAGTGTTTCTGGGGGTATTTAAAGGGGAAACAAAAGGAGAAGGTCTGGGAGATTTGAGATATTTGGGGACTTAGGGGGATAAGTTTGTACGGTTTGTCCGTGATGGGACCAGTTATTGGTGGGGGCATTGATTTGGGGGACTGAGGATTTTGGGGGGTTTTCGATTTGGTGATTGGTTGGGGACTAGGTTTAAGGGTTGGGTCAGGAGTGGTTTTGGGGGTGTTACTTTTGTCCAATTTACTTTGTAAAGCCTTCGCATTTAAATAAGCGTCTTTTCCGGGGTCATTCTTTAACATTTCCCTTTCTCGCATCTCATCCAATGATACACGTCCCGGGGTCTTTTTCCCTGGTATGATAATCCAGCCTTCCTTTTTATCTTCATCGTCAGGTCTTTTGCTTGATGGTAGTGCCGGGAATTCATCTTCCGAATCATCGGTTGCAGAATTAATGATGTGGCCAATATTTGGATGCGTGTCGAGGTGGGGTCCAGCTTTCGATTTTTTCATGATTGGGGTAGTCGTTTTTACAGTTGATTCTTTTTTTGTGGGGCAATCCATGGTTAAGTGACCCATTTCTTCACAGAACCAACATATGGGTCTTCTTCCTGTTAAGATGATGGGCAGTTTTTCCTCCCCTATATGAAGGTAATAGGGGATATTTTCATATGACTTTTTGTCAACTAGAATTTCAAAATTCCAGATACCTGGAAATTCGTCATAATTGACGTCAGTAATTTCGCCAAATTTTAAGAGGAAAGCACCAATGTGTTCGCCTCTGACGTGAAATGGCACGTTAAAAATGGAAATGGAGGATCTCCTCCTCCCCATATATTCCGTGCGTAGGACATACTCCGGTGTAATGATTTGTGTCAGTGAGAGTCTGCTACATGTGTTCTCATCCAAAAAAAGCGCCGACCAGTTGTTAAATCCTTTTGATTTGATCAATCTTTGTGGTTTAAAACCCGCTGTATGTAGGAGTTTTAAAATTAGCTTGGGAGTTGCTCTAATGGATTTTTAAATCTTTTTATCTACGACAAATAAAGATACAGTCCGTTTCAGTATTTCCTCCAACTTCGGGATGTCGACAAGAATACCGGTCTCCGTGACCATGTGCGAGCAGTTTTTCGCCTCCTCAATGAACTCCTTCACGTTAATAGTAACTTTTGGTGGCTTGCACCATTCCGTGTTCTCGATGTTGGACATGTCTCCAGTCATCTAGGTAACAAACTAGAGACCAAAAAAAAAGGAGAAAAAAAAACGAAAAAAAAAAAAAACGCGTCGTTCCAAAAAAAGAAAAACAGCAACAAAGTTCAACAAAGAAAAAAGTCCAATGGGTAAATAACAATAACAATAACAAATAACAAAAATGGCGTCAACAGTATAACAATATAGAAAATAATCACCTGCTCAATTTTAAACGATCGTAAGAAACACTCACTTTTCTCGCTACCGCTCTCTGCCACTCAATGAAAAGAGTACAGTTTTTATACTACTTATTGCCCCACCTATGCAAATTGACTGTCAACCAGAGCCATTTAGTTTTCAAATTCTCCAAACAGCCAATTTGCAAAGGGGGACAACTCAAACCACACTTTCTGGATCCATTCCTGGCTTGGGTAACTTTGCTAACCACACATAGGTTAGCTACAACAGATCGCCAAGACGATTACTATTGAGACTCTCACACATTTATACCGTTGTGGAAGGATGCGTTAGACCATTAGTTTGATCAGGGATCTATCCCTGCTCAAGTCGGCAAGGGAGTGATCACATTGTTGAAGAAAAGGTATGGAGGGGAGGAACAAGATGACTATAGGCTTGTAACAGTCACATATTTTGATGTACTATTTTCTCTTGAAACAAATAGACAGATACCATCAGCCAATCGAATGTGTTAGCGTAGGAATACAATTTTTTGGACTACTTGCAATCATGTGAAGTCTGTTTCAAGCAGTTGGATTTTGAGATCGTATTGGATAGACATTTTGTTGTTGACCCTTCTAACTCACTCGCAATGGGATGAAATCTACATGGGGTGTGAATACACTGCCTTCTAATATTTTGAACGTGTCTGCTATCTCCCGCAACTTCAATTTATGATTAGCCAAAACGAGTTTGTGAACTTTTTTTAATGTTTTTCCAGGACAACCGCCGAATTTGTGCGACCTGAACATTCAGCATCATTTGTGTCTGTACGACCACATTTCAAGTCAGCATACCATCTCTTAACCATTGTTTCCGATGGAGCAGAGTTCGATTTTAATACTACTGTCACTATCTACATACTAACTTACATCATGTAAACTGGTACTAACTCATAAAAATTCTTGATCAATAAATATTGCAATGTTTTTGTCTTTTCAAAATTCAAGTAAACACTAAAAGTGGACGTTAATATATCAATGCTCACAGCATTTTATTTTTTTTGGGGGGGGTATCGGAAAGACACTCATAAAATCACTATAAACCCATAAAATCCTGTCAAGCCATACATCAGACAAAAGGAAGTTTAAGTTTATCAATGTTATTTATACGTATATTTTGTTTTTATATCGTTTTATCGGTGCGATAAAAAAAAAAAGATGAAAATCGTAAAACCATTTCTTTCTGATTTTGGTTGAGCGCGTAAAAGGATAGTTGTATGTTTAACTCAATTCCAAAGCACATAGTGGTGGAAATTTTAAAATCAAGGAGAAAAATATCACTTTTAATTAGATACAAATAGGATGGGCATTATATTTTGATATATGTAAGAAACAATGGGAAACTTTTGGCATCCACAAATTAGATGCTAACTTTTTAGGTGGCTTCTACAAAAAGTAGCCAATCAGAATACATCTTTCATTGACTGTTGATAATTAATCAATCACAATCATCATAGCATGTGTTATAAATTAAGATGGCTGCCTCCAGCCAAGAAGAAATATATGTAAACAAAGAGAAAAAATAATGTTTATGTGCATATTTCAGTCCACAAATGCAAATTTAGATCTTTTTCAGAGAAAACATGGATGAGATTCTACTTATTTGAGGTGAGTACGCATGAACACACTGAAAAACATTTTTTTTAGAATTTAGAGTGGCAAATCAGTTTCATACATAAATGATCTCCCATTTCTGGGCCATTCTAACTTTTTAAGGCAATTAACTAAAATTGTTTAACACTAAGCCTAAGTCCAAGTGACAAGGTCGTAAAACGACACGTAATAGCCTAAAAAAGTAGACCCCCACCCCGAAAAAAAGAACGTACAGAATTTATCTAACCTAGTAAAAAATATATATCTGATTATCTACCCTAGAACACTAGAATGGCCCTGAAATGGGGGATCATTTTTAAATTAATTTATATGCGAAACTGATCCCCACTCTAAATTGTTTTATTTGTTTTTTTCTTTCTGACAAGTTTTTCAGGGTGTTCACACATAATCGCTATAAAAAAAACAGAATCTCATACCTTTGTTTGGGGGGGGGGCGGCGGTATTAGAGGGTGTTAATCTATAATAATACCTTAATTTTATCTATTAGGTCCTAGCATGCAAAAGTACCTATTTTTAATATACAATGCAACTGTCTATGGCAACACTACGAAGAGCATTGGTGATCAAAATCTTGCTCACTCTATCACTTCTGATCTGGAGTGTGGTACGATCATCACCAGGATTGGGGGCAATGTCCACACCAGTGCCCCCCCCCCCCTCCAGACAGCTGCATGCATTGCAGTCATCACCGTAGATCTCCACTATTGTCGATCCTGAGGATCAGCGTTTAAGAGCCTCCAGTGTTTGCGGTCTCTCTCTGTCAGTTCCCTCCAAGACAAATTTGTCCGGCCAACTCCGCGCCTACCAGAGACTTGGAGGTTTAGTGCACAGTTGATTGCACTGCTGGATCTGTCCATGTGGCCATATCAGCAGAGTCTTCTCTCCCTTAAGATGGGGTCGAGGTCTGCAAGACCAAGTTTCCCCAGCAACTCAGTTATCCGCACGGTGGAAGCATCTCTTGGCTTGATGTTACAAATCCGTCCAACTATTTCCCTATCATTGCGCTGCAGACGTTGGAAGTCTAGCCTTGTCAGTGCTCAGGTTTCACTTGCATGGAGCATAGTGCTCCGCACACAAGGCTACACACTTGACCACGAGTCCTGTATGACAGATGGTGTGATGTGAGAACTGGTAGCAGCTCCCTAAACTTATTCCAAGCAGTCTTCACACGTGTTATGGTTGCAAGGCTGCAGCCGTCATCTACTAAAAGCATATCTCCCAGGTAACAGAAAGAATCAACTATCTTCGACTTGTTCTGACCAAACTGAACCTCCTTCAAGGGTCGACCATCAAGTGGGCGAGCAGTCTCCCGGCATCTAGAGCACCTAAAGTTAGGGTTCTCAGTCAGGTGCTTGAGTCCAACACACCTCCTATGCACCCACTGCACAAAATACTGCTGCTGCCTACACCTATGCGACAACCAGCACACGGAAAGTTGCTTGAATCCTGAAGTTCGTCAAGGCAGTACTGCAGATCATGAGGGATGGAAAATGGGGGGAAAAATATCTTGTTACTTTTAAGAATTCCAAAACAAAGATCCTCTCCTCTCACCACCAACGCTCAGATCTTTTTTTTTTTTTTCGGCTCCAGTTAAAATGAATAGCTCTCTGCTCCAGGAATCCCTCCCCCCCTCCCAGACCGTTTTGATAAACTTCTAGGAGTGAATTTTACACCAGTGGAAAACCTATACCCAATCTATTTCTAAGGTTGTTGAAAGAATAGTTGGATCTTTCTACCACTCCAGAAAGTACCGACTCCTGCTGCAATGCCCTACCTTTACAAGAGTCAGATACATAGAGTACTGTTACCACATCTAGGGAGGTGTCACGTAGAGCATTCTTTCATCCAGTGACAGAGTTAAAAATCTTAGATCTAAGAATATCCCACATTGCCTAATATGGTCTATCCTGAAAAAAATCAAGTTCATACACACCAGGCTCCAAGACATGTAACCTGTGCAACTCAGAGGCAGTTTTGATAGTCACGGTTCCTAAACGATTAAACTCTAAAAATGAATTGGTGTCTAGATGTAGGTATAAGAGAAAATTTATATATGCACAATTTAGTCCACCACCTAGTCCACCACTTAACTTATGTAAAATCCTCTCAATACCCGCTTAAGTTCATTTGATTCGAATTATTCTTTACCTATCTTTAACCAACTATTCTTATTATTAATAATATACCATATTTTGATATACCTTATTTAAATTTTTTTTTTAATTTTTAGCTTATTCTTAGTACCTTTATATAATATATTATATTACTAGTAATTTCCTTCCTCCATATTTCACTCTATATCTAATTAGTTTTATATGCCTGGATAGACATCATTATCATTATTATTATATTTAGTACAATTATAACGGGACCCCACACTCTTCTCTGACACTGTGGGTATCCTTGTCGGCCACTCACGCACAGGTGTTTGATATCTTAGTCGCGGTGCCAAGTATAACAGATACCCCACTCTATTCCGCGTCACTGAGCCTGTTATAAACATGTACCTCGCTCGCCGTCTGTGTATCTGTGCTCACGCCTCTGGTTCTCTACACAGAGATCTTGCCAGACCGTGAACACTCTTTTGACCGATGATCGTCGTAGTGGCAATAAAAAAAAGGCTATGTCGGTCGAAATTCCTCCAGGTCCGGGTGATGATGATGATAGCTGGCTTTGTCGATCTCGTCTCTGTGAAGGCAAGGTTATTCAAGCAGAACAAATCAACAATATAAATAATTCAACAAACATTGGCGAAGTCTTTTTGGTATGAAATAATTATTAAACAATTAAAGGAAGAAATTGGTTAACGTTGAATTGAAAATCTATCTTTTGATAAAATGTCTTTTGTGTTAAACTATTTCGTCATCTCTCTGCACGTGTGCGGATCCACTTACGATTGCAAGTTCTTAATTAAGTCATAAGTTGAACTAACTTGTCTACTTAAAACGATGAGGAGAATACTGTAGCCAATGCGCTCCGCCATCCAAACGAGAGGCCGAACGCACGACCTTCCTCGTTTGGTGGCCGCCCAAGTCTGTCTTGTGTTCTGTTTTCTCGTTTCCACCCAAAGTCCCTTCTCTTACTGAGAAGGTGTATGGTCGCACCCTCCCATTCCCAAACATATCTCTCTCTATCTTTCTTCCTCTCTCGGGGTTAGGTGGGGTGCGCCTCTCCAAGTGATACAGATAATTTGGATGGTCTCTTAGATTTTATCACCATTAAAGAAAACCATTATTCTCTCTCTCTGTCTGTCTCCCAAGTGTTGACACCTCTATCAGCCCATTAAGATTAAGATTGTGCCAAAACTTTTGGCTGCGTATAGTAAGTGGCGATAATTAGGTTTGACAATATACACCACTTTTCCAGACGGCCCGACGCTACTTCTCCTTCCCCGTTTAGATATGTACTAGTCTTAGATCCCTACCTTGCTTCTACGTAGGGTTTAGCATCATCACCAAGATGCATACTAGCGCGCCACTAAGGTACCCGATCCCCGTTGGTCCTAATTATTCTGTCATACAATTATTATTCTATTATTATTATTATCATTGGTTTAATTAATGTTATTACGATTATCATTATTATTAGTAGTATTATTACTATTATTATTATTACGATTAGTATTTGTATTATTACTATTAATGAATTAGTATTTTATTGTATTAGTATTCTGTTATTTTTATTATTATTACTACTCTTAATTTACTAGTATATTTTTTGTTCTTCTTATTTTGTATTTCGTATTTTTTACTTGAACTTAATTTAATTTTTATTTCTTTATATTTTTTTTTTTTTATATCTACATTCCTTACATTTCCATATCATCTTTAATTTAAGATATGCAACATTAAAATCCATAAAATATAGACTTATTAATACCCTAACTCAACCTATTGGGCACATTGACTTATATTGCTTTATACCCTAAGCACTGCTACCCATCCCGATTCTGCTCCCAACCCAATTCTTAAAGATTTATCAATTAAATACTGCTTTGCATTTTATTTTCCAACCATAAATAAATTTATCTATAGCTACTTTTGTTGTTATAGTCATTATCAGGCGCTGTACATGTATATATATGTGGGTCTCTCTCTCTATATATATATATATATGCATGTATGTGTGTGTATAAATATATGTATGTGTACATATAGCATGCGACTGTGTGTATATGCTTGTCTGTACGCATGTGTATGAGTGGATATACGTATGTGCTTTGTATTCGTTTGCGAGTACGTGTGCACATATCCTTGTGCGTATGTATGCCTGCGAATCTATGGATGTATCTAGGACCCGATACCTCACCCCGTATTAACCCTAACTTTCTCGACGTAGTTGCTTGATTTCCTGTCTAGTTGATGCCACATAGCTAGACAATAGTCCCACCCCACTCTGCTTCTATATCCTTCTGGCCCGTTTCCCTCAATGTATTCCTTTCTCTCCCTTTTTTTTCTTCTCTCTCAGTTTACTTAACATCAACTTTCTATCTTTTTTTAATATGACCACCTTACAACCCTATACCTTTTTCTTTTGACATGTCTTATATTTTATATCCTCCCCTCTTCTCTTCATATTCTGCCATTTCCCTGAACCTCCCCTACCTAAAATACATTAAAGTTTTCGTTTAAGTTGGCTCCTGCTGATTTTAAATTTAAGCCGAACATTGAATATTATATTTTTCATTCCCTATTTAAAATTTTTATTAACCATTGTTTTTGATCGGATCTTACTGCATATTTCTACTCCATTTTCTCTATATACGACAGACCAGGAAGTTATGGTTTGCAACATTCCTACTATCAGTTCCTAAGAACTCTTAATTGGACATTATAATATTCAACGCCGAGTGAATCTTCTGAACTTTTTGTATGATTTTGCTTTTCCTATGGTTTTGTTATTAATTTACATACACCCTGAATACGATAGCAAGCAAATTCCCGCCTGGATAACTTTCTTATTTTTTGGATTACCATTCACCACCTGGATTGTTTTTTAATCAACTTCTTTGACATTGTTTTAAACTTTCTGACTTGGATAAACTGCATAAGTATAACAAAACTGTGTTTTGGGCCAATATATATTTTCAAAGCTTAATTTTTATTACCCACAGTAATGCCATTGCGGTAATAGTCCTCTGAGGAGAAGATTTTCTTTGAAAACTCATGAGTTAAGGACGTAGTATCACTCCTTGTTTTTGAACTTTAATAAAATCTGATTAATTTCTCATTTTATTATGTCATTCAATCCATTAAAATATATATATATATATATATATATGTAGAAAGAAATATATAGAGAAATAGATATAGAGATAAAATCGTAGTAGCAGTAGGAGCCAAAAAGCCAATTACGCTCAGTAAAATAAACAGCTTATTTGTATTTTTTAATTGTTTTTTTATTAATTACCATTTGTCTGGACTTCGGGTTACTGTTAGGATATAAAAAAATACAGTCTTTTTGTGTTATTTAGAATTCATCATTTACAACTGCTAAGATAATGGGAGGCCATCCTTTCTGAGGGAGTATGAGTTTATTACTTGTCTTCTGAGATGCTCTAATCTGTGAGAAAGTGTCGCCAGGAATGACCATAATATTTTCAGGCGAAATTGACTTTTATCAGTCCCTTAGACTATAAATAGGGGTGGGACGTAATGGGTGAAAATTTCAGATTCATGCGAGTAGTATTTTTTTTTGTGTTCATTTATACATAAATAACACTAAACAATCAAATATTTTGAAAATTTCGCAAAATTCAGAAGGTGCAGGCCAAAAATAGCCGTTAGGGCTCCACAGGACTCAAAATCCATCATTTTTCGGTGAAAAAGTGGTTTCATGCGACATTGCAGGTCCTAAAAAATCCTCAAAAGCTATGAATGGATATAGATGGTCAAATCTGATATAGTACTTTAATTTAGGACCATTTTCAGGCTGTGAAAGGGTTTTCATGAATGTAAAATAGCCAAAAACTAGTGGGCTGCACCTTCTAAATTTTGCAAAATTTTGAAAATGTTTGATTGTTTAGTGTTAGTTATGTATAAATGAACACAAAAAAATACTACTCGCATGAATCTGAAATTTTCACCCATTACGTCCCACCCCTACTATAAATAAGCTTAAGTTTTGTTTCAACTGCACGTGCATGGTTTCGGTCTTTTTTATCTTACTCGTATTGCCACCCAGACTTAGGGTTAGTGATAGGGTTAAGGAAGGGCATGTATTTATCAAATACCCCCCCCCCCCAAAAAAAAAAGGAAATTTCCTTGCATCTACGTAAGTACGTTGCTGCAAGGATGCTCATAATTATGAATATGAGTGTTTAAATGATATTTATAAATTTTATACACTCTGATAAATTTTTATAATTAAGTAAAAAAAATCGAGTAAAAATATTTATGAGATTCCGAGGTGGGAGCATGAGTTTCTTTGGTTTTTCAATCTTCCCGGGTAACACTCATGCACGAGTCCTGTTAGTATCATCATTAGAGTTTTTGATCACTCCTGGAGGAGAAACCCCTCCCTGGTTTCCTTCCAGTTTTTGTCCCTGGCGAGGCGTGACCACATAGGACTCAGTCGACTGCTGAGGTCATCTCTCCACCAGGGTTTTGGCCTTCCTCTAAGTCTTTTTCATTGCCTCAGGGTTCATTCTATCGCTCTGGATGGACACCTGTGTCTGTATATCTAAATTTTGAACCAAATTTCCACCTTTTTAATCGATTCAACCATCAAAAATAAAAAGCAGAAATAGAATTATAATATAACACAGTTAAGCTAGAAACAAAAAATAAAATTACAACACATCCTGGCCTACGTTATCTCCTAAAAGCAGAAGCTATAAATATTTGACACAATAAAAAATAATGATCCAATTCATTATTAACTCCTAATTTAAAAAAGCAGCTAATGAACTCTGCAATTATCCAAATATCATCATACAAAAGGCAGACAAAACAAACATATTTGTAGTACTCAATAAATCTGACTATCACACAAAACTACAAAAAATTCTTGATGACAACACTAAATTTAAAAAAAAATCACAACAATCCAACTAATATATTGAAGACACACGTTAACAGACTTATCACTGCTAATAACACACAAATAAATAATTACCAACTTCCCCAAATAATCAGGAATTACAAACCTGGTTATTTATACGGAACAGTTAAGATACATAAACATAATTCTCCTCTCAGGCCTTTCATATACCAAATTACTACTCCCCTATATTCATTAACAAAAACCCTAAATGAATTTATCAACCTGTATCTACCCAGTAATTCTAGCGTAAAATTCACACAAGGATAAATCTTAAAAACAAACAACCGGACAATAAAATCAGTGCTCCCCCTGGATGTAGAAAGCTTATTCATTAATATACCTGTAAAATAAACAATTGATTTAATTAGCAATAATATATACAATAACTAATCTTTCTCTTTCTCCACTTAAAATCAATAAAAAAAATACTAAAAAGAAAGCTACTATTAATTTGCACCAGTGTTATGGAGGAACGTTATCAAGGCCGATGGAATGTTAACTTTCTGGCCGACTACTGCTGGTGCCTAAATAGGCATGCGCTATTTGCTCAGCACAACAGGAAGTCCCCGAAGAGACCATTCCTCCATGAATAGCTTGCTTAGTTCATTATAAACTTCTTGCTATCTATTCAAAATATTTTGTAAGCCTTCTGTGAATAAATAATCTTATATTTTCAATATTGCATTTTATTCACCTACAAATAGATCGGAATTTAGGATATTTTTAATATGCTAATATTTCATTAACCTGATCTGATTGAGTAAAATGAGCATGGTATTTGGATTCAGTGCAAACAACTGGCCTAAAATCATGTAATATATGTTAGACCATGAAAATATTGCAAACCAGTAAGACCAATAGAATTCATATAGATCTTATTAACATTGAGAATGGCTTCCCAAGAGACATATGTTTATAGTTTTTTTCTATTTTCGAGTAAGTTAACTTTTTCGTTAACTCTAAAACAATGTGTGTGTAAACATGCCTTCTTCCCCCCTTCTGCGCATGTAAACATAAGCCCCTTTTTGTGACTGTCATAATAGTAGCAAAAGCAGAGTGTTCGCTCTTTCTTTTCTCTCTCCCCCACTTTCTTTTTATTTTCTCTTTCTTTATTGTTTATCTCTCTCTGTCCTCTCTTTTTTCTTTCTTTGTCCTCTTTTTTTTTCTCTCTCTGTCCTCTCACTTTCTTTCTGTATAAATATTTACAATTTTGTGCTAACTTTCCATGTTCAAAAGAATTTTGTCAGACTTTTATTTTGAAAAATATTTCTGTTCTATATTTGATGACCCGTAATTCTTTGGGTCACGGGTCCTCTATGATCTATTTTAATGGATGATGTCATCTCTTATGACATCATAAAGGATCTTCCCGTTATCTTCAACCAATATGATATATCCCTCATATATTGGCTATAACAGAAGCGTATAACCAAATTAAAGTTACATAAGATGAGTAAAACTGCTAGTAAAATCTTCCATTATATTATTCAATAAATATATTTTATTTTTACACATTTGAAATTCAGCATTAACAAAAGTATTTCAAAACTTAATTTAAAGCTTTATAATATTCCTTTGTTCTAAAATTGACTGATTTTTTTTATATAGCAAATTTCAAGGTTTTGATGTCAATCCCTTTTTTATTTTTTTACATGCCAAAAGTTGGATCACTCCACAAAATCTTCCAATATTAGAAACAAATCAACTTTTTTTTAATTCCATATCCAAAAATTAGTCGAGTATAAAAGTTTTGGGTTACTTTTTACAAAAGGTTTGGCAAAGTGTACATTTTACCCATTTTTTCTCATCAACTGATAAATTGGGTTTCGGGCCATGTTTACATGTAAGAAATAAGTTGGTTTTATGGCTGTACTAATGAAAAAAAATTTAACTTAATCTGTATGATGTCATAAATCATAATAAGTTTTAATGTGTTAGATGCTAAAATAAAACTTATATGAACAGTCAAAGTTGCTCTTCTGTATTGTTTCTGCACAATTTTTGTGACGGCATGTGATCTTCACTAATGTTTAAGACTGGGTATATCTAAGAATTATTAATTCCATCTACATTATCTTTCTTTTAATGAACTATGGCATTATATTTATAAAGATTTTTCACTTATTTGAAGCTCATATCTTCAGTTATACACTGCTAAAGTTGGCCTTGTATTCAGTATCACACAAAACGCAATGGTTAACTTTGAATGATCATAACTCAGGTACGAATTGAGATACCAAGATAATTTTTTTATTATCTTGCAGCACTATATATGCATATCTAAAAATAATTTTTGTATATTGAAAAAAGAAATTCAGTTTGGGATACCTAATAATAATCACTTAATAATAATGGTGAGATGATATTTTTTTCCTGTTTTTAGGTTTATTTGTTAAGTGTGTGTTTGATATTATATGATATTTTCTTTAAACCTACTACCTAGAAATATAAATATAATCTGGTTTACTCCACCATATTCACTTGATACCTAAAAGAAAAAATTCTTAGAATTAATCGATAAACACTTCCCACCCCAACATAAATACCATAAAATACTTAAACAGGAACTCTATTAAAACAAGTTATTCCTGCAGTACTGCCATGAGATCCGAAATTACCACTAAATCTAGGCTCTTATTATGTTTCTATCTATCATACTCATCCTCTCTCATTGTATGTTGTTTGACCCCCCCCCCCTCATTCATTTTTATACAGGATGTATCATTCTCTCTCTCTATATGTTTATTAATAGTCAAAGGTAATAAAGGAAAGAATAAAAAGATTGGAATAATCCATTATAGACAAAAGGCAACATCACCAATAGTAGTAATATTATTGAACAGAGAGAGGAAGAGAGAGCTGGAAGAGATAGACAGATTTAAATGCACAATCACTGAATAACAAAATTATTATTTGGTCTAAGTAGTAGCCCGGATAATTGAACTTTACATGATATAATGGGCATTAAGCTGTTACTACATTCTTTTCTTTTTGTAATATTTCATTCAGGTTTCAAAATTAATTGTGTTTAAATAGTCTTCAAAGAAAATAATGCTACATTTCAAAATATCTATTTTCTCAACACTTATTGATAAGACAATCTCGAATTTGAGATAAAAAAGAAGTCATATAACAAAAATATAATTCTTGGAAAAAAATTTAATTTAGATGAAAGAAAAAAAAACTTACCTCTTTGTTAGTATGCATACTAGAATGTGGATCTTTAACTACAAATTTGTAGGGAACTGCATACCCTTCTTCGTCAACATATACTTCAACACCATTCAAGGCATCCAAATCATCCCTTGAACATCCAAATTTAGATGTTTCCAAGTAGACAGGAACAGGAGGCCCCTTAGTCTCGGTTGCAATGCTCTCCACACTCAGACATTTCCGCAGAGGAAAACTGGATAGAGAACCATTCACACGCGATATCACATAATTATTTTGAGATGCTTTAGGTGTACAGTTAGGATAAGCATATAACGGCTGCTTTAAGGATCTTCTGGAACTATCCAGATCCCTTTGGTTTCCATGTAAGGGTGACTGAGGGACAGGAGGGCGAGGTGGAGGGGGACGGGGTGGTCTTTTAGGAGTCTCTTTAACTTCAGCTTTTGTGACTGGCTTCGTTATAAAGATGTCTGAACTCACATAGAGTTCATTCTCTTTGAAAACTGTACAGTCTTTAGTTTTCAAAAACTGATCATGCTTATACGTCCGAGGAGGCTTTTTCGGTGGAACACCCACGAGGAGATTTGGTGGCTTTGGTGGTGGTTTTGGTACCCTATCCTCATTATAAGCATTATTTTCTCTTTCTACTTCATTACTTTTATCTATATTATCATCCTCAGATGGTTCTGTACACGTTGCCGAAGCACTGTCGCAAGAGCGGTCCTTGTTCCTTGTTTCTTTTACAGATGAATTTCTTATCACTTTTTTCCGAGGGAGACTTGATGTAAATCCAATCATGCTGGTAGGTCGAGGTGCTATTTCTGGCTTCTTAGAAGGGGTGGGTATTTGGAAGACTCTCAGTCTCTTGGAAATGAGAGCACCATCTCCAGAGCAATCAGAAGAATCAGATTCCATGTTTGTAGAACAGCTTTCATTTCTTAAGTTCCCTGCTTTGGAATTGTCTTCAAATGAATGCTGCCAACATGAACAGTCAGAAAGTTGTCCACATCTAGGAGTTCTGTCAGCAGAAGTCATCTCATTTCCTCTATTTTCAATATCAAGATTCAGATTCTGAGCAGTAATGAAATCTTCAGAAGAATTGCCCGAATGATCCTTCACAAAAGAGTTTCGTTTTGTCCGTGGTATAATAGGTGGTATGCCCTTTTCATCTAGCTGAGGTTTTTGGACTTTTATACTAGGCTTCTTTTTAAGGACTGGCGGTTGTCGAGAGACATGCTTTTGTATTGTCACAGTATTATCATCATTGCTTTCTTTATCGTTTAGCACTGCATAGTTTTTCTCTTCATCCTGTGGAGGACGTCCCATCTCAAATCTTTGGCGAATATTTTTAAATCTTCCAGGAGGGAGATTTTTTTGATTGGTGCTGTTATCATCCATTATTTGGAATCTTTCTGTTGTCTGGATGTATTGCCTCCAACTTGTTCTTCAAATCATCTGGAAAGAGAAGAGTACAAAATGAATACAAGACATGGATTACCAGCCCAAATACCTGGGAATGCCGGGTAAGAGGTTATAACAATAATCGGAAAAATGACACCTCTAACATTTGCTGATACAGTTTCACCAAACAGAATATTAACTGCTTCTTATAAAAATTAAATATAAAGAAATGCTTAAATAATAGTTATGTAAACCCAATATATTTCCATTTGTAAAATGTTAAAAATTTTAAAGTGGTAATGAAATCTCATAAGAATGGATCAAAAGTTACTGACCAGTGTTTTAATGGTAAATTGAATTGCAAAACTTGAGATAACTCTTCTACTAGTATCAATATTTTATATGACAAACCCTTCCATGGACATAGTTATTCCCAATTGTTATATCTTATATACAAAGTAAAGTGAGTTTTCCCTTATTTCATTGACTAGAATAGCTTAATTAACAAAAATGGCATTTAAAAAAATCTGTTTTGTAATTTATTTATGCCATAAATTGGTTCATGTCATGAAAAAATAAAATTTGATTTTCAATCCTATTAATTGATTTTGCTATTTAGTTTTGATCAATAATTTTTTAAGGTCTTATTAAGAGAAAGGTGGTGGAATTCTTACTCTATCATTAACATGTAATATGCTCACCATCCATTGCACTGGTTTTTTATTTTACTAACGTGTAACCGCTTATCAAAGGCCACTCGAGGATAAGAGTTATTGAGTTTGTGAGGTGGGCGGTGAAACATTGAGAGAATTTGTAACGATGGTTGTAACTGGTATTTTATTTAGTAGGATATACATTTTTTTCGCTTCATCCAAAACAGGGGGTGGGGTAGTAAAACCATAAGCCTATGTCTAAAGTGGTTGCCAGTCGGATTAGGATAAGCTTTTTTTATTATCTTTTAAGCCAAAAATTAGCAAGTGGCTTCCAAACAAATCGGGCGCCATCTTGTAATATGACTCGAGTGACAATAACAAATTCATAGATAATAAATCGTACAATTAGCATACACATGTGAAACTTATATAGGTAGATAGTAAAGTAAATTTTCTGGCGTTTGGTAAAAAGTTATTTGTTATCTATTTGTTTTTTTAGCCCCTTTTTTTCTTGTAAACTATACTGCACAATCACTGAATATTCTATATGATTATTTATTTTTAACTTAAAATTACTTCCCAATTTCAGATGTCGTAATAACAAACACATTCATACAGACACTTTCTTTTTCTACAACAAAACTTTAGTAAAAACGAATAATAAAAAATGGCTTGTACGGGCCTCATCTTTTTCCTTTTCAATATTAGCTTCACTGCTGGTTCTGTTCTCAACAACACTTTCATTCGATGTCGTTTTTAACGTTTTAAATTCTTTTCTAAACAAAAAAAATTTTTTTATATATGATTATTATTTTTTTAAATTAACCACTTTTCAGACCATGGGTTGAAGAATGGATACACTTGGTATTCTAAAACCCAATGAGCAGAATTTTAGTGAAACTGACGACCGAATTAATGTGTTATTTGTAATAAAATATTGTGATCTTACATACATAATTGAGCACTCTCGTCACTTCTCCTCTACAAAAACACAGCATTGTATTAGATATCCCAAACTGGTCTGTTTATGCTGCGAAAATGGGTAAAAACAGTGAAATATTTGTAAAATTTACTTATGATACTTCGGCTATTTTTCAGCTTATATCTATAAAATTAGCATGTAAATAAAATTTAATGTTTCCTTTTTCTAATGATATTTTTTTCTAGTACGATGATTAATTTTTTTGCTGGTTGATTTGAAATGTGTTTAGTTACGCTTTTTTTCAACAACAAATTTTTATTCCATTTTAACGTTTGTGCCATTCACAATGTTAATTAATCCACTTTGATAAATCATTCCATCTTATAAAAGAAAGGATATTCTTTAATTTGGTGGGCGAAGTATAGAATTTTAAGTTAATTTTCATAAAAAATTTCCAAGTTAAAAAATTCAGTGAATAAAATTTTACAGAAATTTAATTAAAAAAATTATGCTTATGATACAATTATATAAAGGCTTTCAATAATAATCAATAGGATTCATATCGATCTTATTTAACATCACCAACAGTTTACCAATAAAACTAGGGGTGGGATGTAATGGGTGAAAATTTCAGATTCATGCGAGTAGTATTTTTTTGTGTTCATTTATACATAAATAACAATCAAACATTTTGAAAATTTTGCAAAATTCAGAAGGTGCAGGCCAAAAATAGCCGTTAGGGCTCCATGGGACTCAAAATCCATCATTTTTCGGTGAAAAAGTTGTTTCATGCGATATTGCAGGTCTTAAAACATCCTCAAAAGCTATGAATGGATATAGATGGTTAAATCTGATATAGTACTGTAATTTAGGACCATTTTCAGGCTGTAAAAGGGTTTTCATGAATGTAGAATAGCCAAAAACTAGTGAAAAATAGCCAAAATTTCCAACATCAAAAGCTTCACATGTGTGGGGCACACATAGGAGATGTAGAGGTACATGATTGGAAGAGAGAGATGCATCAATCAGCTGTTCAATTTGGAGATTCTTCTGAACGGAGTCTGTCATGAACACAAAAAATACTACTCGCATGAATCTGAAATTTTCACCCATTACGTCCCACCCCTAAATTACAGTACTATATCAGATTTAACCATCTATATCCATTCATAGCTTTTGAGGATGTTTTAGGACCTGCAATATCGCATGAAACCACTTTTTCACCGAAAAATGATGGATTTTGAGTCCCATGGAGCCCTAACGGCTATTTTTGGCCTGCACTTTCTGAATTTTGCAAAATTGTAAAATGTTTGATTGTTTAGTGTTATTTATGTATAAATGAACACAAAAAAATACTACTCACATGAATCTGAAATTTTCACCCATTACGTCCCACCCCTAATAAAAAGAAATATATATATATAATGTTATTTGTAATAAAATATTGTGCTCTTACATACATAATTGAGCACTCTCGTCACTTCTCTACAAAAACACAGCATTATATTAGGTATCCCAAACTGGTCTGTTTATGCTGCGAAAATGGGTAAAAACAGTGAAATTTTTGTTAAATTTACTTATGATACTTCGGCTATTTTTCAGGTTATATCTATAAAATTAGCAGAAAGGGAGAGAAAATACAGCCGCCATTATCTTGGTGACAGTTGATCTGACCCCTTGAAGCCGGCAGTGTTTGATTGTTTATAGTTAAGTCGTCATTCAACTTGCGTTTTGCTTTAAACAGCATGGCTAATATATTTTTTCAGTGTAGATCTGTTACGCTTGTCCTCGTCTCCCCACAAGGAAAGTCTGGTGCAAGGCTTTCAAATGTGGGGATCTCTAGCTCCCACAAATAGGACCTATATCGTTGTGTTACAATCGTCCCTTCCTTTTTGTGACGTTTGATCCAATTAGCAAAAGTCATAATGTCTTCCTAGCACAACGACACAATCTGCAGTCCTCATTTTTTTTATAAGTAATTGTCATTTTTAACTTTCGACTTCATTATTTTATTTATTTATATTTTTACTCTCTTATCTTCTCTCCTGGAACATAAGCTTATTTCATGTTTTTATTTCTTTTTTTTTCCGAAAAAAACCCAAATAGTCCCCGTTTTTTTTTAATTCTGTAACAGTCATTTACTTGATTAATTTCATTTTTTTTTTATTATTGATTATTGATGAAATATCGTTGATTTTTTTACAGTTGGCCTTGTATTCAGTATCACACAAAACGCAATGTTTGACTTTGAATGATCATAACACAGGTACTAATTGAGATACCAAGATAAATTTGGTATATTTTTTTTTATATCTTGTAGCACTATATATACAAAGTTTTTTGGTATATTTTTAAAAAAATTCAGTTATGGATACCTAATTGTATATATTATATATGCTGATAGCTATAAAAATGCATAAAAAATCTAAATTGTTTCATTAAAAAACGATACATTGCAATGCACACAACAAATTTGTCAGGGGTATATCGGTTCTCTGCTAATTTGCATAAGTAACTTTGTGTTTTTTTGTTTTGTATTTTTTATAGGAAATCTCCGAGTGAATTTATTTCTGATTTTTTTCTTTCCCACTATTTACAGCTAAGTCTAACATCGTATAGGATCGGCAAATCCCTTGATGGTGTGTTCTAGAGCAATAGCTCTCAACATATCAAAGGCTTTTGATACGGTTTGGCACAAAGGGTTGTTTCACAAACTTGCTTGCAAGTCCTCGCAACGATTGAATCCTTTCTCTCTGATAGGTCTATAAAAATAGTTGTTGATGAGCAGAAGATGCCGGTGTGCCTCAAGGATCTATCATGGGCCCAACCTTCTTAATCTATATTAACGATCTTCCTAGTCATGTTCTGAGATCACTTGTCAACATCTACGCAGACGATACAACTGTTTATGGCAGCACATTGAAGAGCACTGGTGATTAAGCTCTCATTGACTACCTCTCTTCTGATCTGCAGCATGTGGTGCAATGGGGAGAAAACGTGATTTGTTATTTTCAACATTTTTAAAACCAAATTTCTCTCTTTCCATCAATGCCTGGATTCTTCTTTTGCCCCAGTTGAAATGAATGTCTCACTTCTTGAGGAAGCTCCTTACTTTGATAAGCTCCTAGGAAAGGCTGTAGACTGTGTCGAATCGTTCGAGACGAAGTACTCTGTCCATTTCGTTTTGTAATTAAAATTGTAGTGAGAATGAGAATAATAAAGATCAGAATAACTTTGGTAAAGGTTTTAATTATAAAAGAAAGCTAAAAAAAAAAATACACAATGAAGAGTAGTAGTCTTGGGCTTAACAAAAGAAAGTCTGTTATGGGAGGAAAGCTTAAGAATATAATTTATAACAAATAGTAGGAGTAAACTTGAGGGTCGGTTCTATCACTAGAATTCTTCAAAACTGGAACTACAGAGGCAATTTTCCAGCTATCAGTGAAACAAGATTTGATAAGGCATTTGTTGTAGAGTTTTGAAAGGACAGGGGGCCAGCTCAGTAGAACATTTCTTTATTAATATTACTGAGATAAGATCAGGCCCACATGCTTTGGAGGTGTCAAGGTTTTTCATGATATCCTGGACATGGAAAGGGGTGATGATCAGGTCATTAAGTGTGGCTTCAGTCCGCAATGGGAAATTTGGGAGTGAGTGGTTTACGGAGTCCAAAGTGGAGTTCAAGGCGAACCACTGGGCAAGTAGTTCAGTCTTATCAGTTGGCACCAAACGACATCATTGTGGTTGAATAGCAAGGGTATTGTTGATTGTTAACCACACTATTGTAGATTTTCCAGAAATCACGAGTTCTTAGTTTCTGTGACTCATCTCAGTATACCTTCTCTTAGTTGCGGCTATTACAATGATTTCTTGATGCTACAAATTTCTGTCTATTTTTAGTTAACTTATGGCGGTTGAATTAGCGGAATGGTTGCTGCTTTTGAGCAATAGCAGCTGCACAATTCGAGGTGAACCATTGGGCAGAGTGGGGCTTGCTAGAGAATTTCCACGCGGGGACATGTACTTCAATGCCTACTTTAATCCATTCAGTTACCTCTTTTGCGTACTGATCAGCAGTGAGGGAGAGAACAAATTTTACTTCATAATGTGATTTCTGATGGATTCCCAATCAGCCTGTTTGAAGTATCTCGTCATTTTGAGAAACGGTTGATAGGCTTTGGGGCGAGACTTTAAGGTAATATCAATCATTACAACAATGAGCATTCGTCGCACAAGCTTTGGGCAGTGAGGTCAAAAACAGGTTGAGAAGTGATGCTTGCTGGTCCTCACGATCTGGGAGATGAGTCGGGAAAGTGAGCCTGTGCAAACAAGAAACTATATGTGCAGTTATCAGCTGCGTCTGTATAGCTGGAGAATCCAAGCAAATCATGGTGGTGGACATTAAAATCCCCAAGTACATGTATTTGGATGCTCACATCTAGTGACAGTATTGCATCTATGCTATCAGAAACAAAGTTTAGCAGGTACAGTATATGAAATATAAGTAACTAACGATGTAAGGTTAATCTAAAGCACATGCACGCTTGATAATCTGATTCTAGACTGTTTTCTAGTCATGGGGAGAGTGTTCCGAATATAAACTCCAAGTCCGTGCATATGTTTATCAGTTTTTACAGTAGAATGGGAGGTATCTTGTCATGTCAAAACGATTTGAGGAAATTGAGGGGTGTAGGTTGGTTTCACTTAGAGCTTTTAATTCTAATACAACTTTGAGCATTTCTGTACATTGCTTGAACAACCTTCACTAACCACTAGTTGTCCCCTAGTTTAGACAATGCCCACCAAACATCTCTTGGCACTGTCAAAAGCTTTTTCTAGATCCACAATAGCAAAATACAGGTTCTTCCTCTTATCGAGGTACTTCTCTTACATTTGTTTCAGGATAAATATAGTTCCAGTGTTATCTTGCCCAAGCATAAACCTAAACTGCCTTTCATCTATACTTATTACAATATTTCTGAAACAACGCCTGATGGTCCTCCAGCCTTACCCTTTTTCATCTTACAGCTTCTCGAACTATTTCTTTGACAGAAACAGTCAGTTCGATATAGATTTTAATGTTAATGTGTTTCGCATTGAAGAAGCAGTGTTGTTTTTATTATTGAGATTTGATTGGACCTCCTTTCTATAAAATATGCCAACATTTTTAACGATTTTTTTATTTATCACATGATGAAAAAAATATAGAAAAAAATGGCTTCTGTTTTTTACATTATAAATTGGGTTCTTATTCATTAAATGGTTCAATTGTAGTAGGGACCATTAGATTTTCTCACAAAAAATTTAGATAAATTTCTTGGTCTTAATTGTATTTCTTGTCCTGAAATAAAATTCTAATTTACTTTTTAAAGTGTTAAGAATGTAACTTTAATTCAATGTTTTGGTTGACAGACAAAACTCTTTTCTTGTTCGTTCATTTTTTACACCAAAGGTATTTTACTGTTTTAAAATGTTATTAGGTACAAAGACAAACTTTTGACACAGAAAATAAACTTTGGAGAAAAACAAGTTCTAACAGAATTTAATGAACTTAAAAGCAAAAATGTTAAAATATACTAGTCGCTATTTTTCTTTTAAATGAGTTAACATTTGACATAAAGTTCAATTTTATTTACATTGAAAAATAAATTAGATTTTTTTATGACAAAAGTACCATTTTCGTTTTGTTAACATTGGTTTTAATAAGAAAATTTAAAATCCTATTTTATAAATTAGGATGTAATCTTTAAAAGAATGCAGTTGTATTTACAAGGTTCTGAAAAATGTTTAAAAATAAAATAAAATATTGTTCTCAAGAAAAAAAAAATACTGATAAGCATCATTGATAATTAAATTATAAAAGTAAATATTAAAAAATGTAAAAAAAATTTTTTAATTGATTTATTTTATGGTGTTGGTAATATTGGCAGCCATTACAATAGGTGGGCAAAAAGTGTGAAAAAAATTGAACATTTTGAAAGGTTTTGTGTAGGGTTGAATTAGGCATAATCAGTATATACTGATTGACCCCCAAAAAATCGCAACATTTTGTTTTTTGGTGGTTTTGTACTAGGTTGGGTCTAGTCTACAACATACTAAAAGTTGGACAAAATCCGAGTATGGGAAAGTGTCAAATTTCGAATATGACATTTTTTGGTTTACAAGTTATTTTCCATTTACATGTGAAGCACTAACTCGGTCAGTTTTCATGATAAATCAATACATCTTGGATTTTTACCCAAGTTTCAGGGTCAATCTTTCACATGAAAGGATTACCAGTGATGCCAAATAAACCCTTACACAATATCAATGGGTACCCCTACACCCATTACCCTTGTTGTATCCACCGTGATTCACTTACGTCACAGTGCTTTTTTAAAACTTTTTAACGCCTCATCATCATCTTCCACTGGATCATTTTTCATATTGTCACAATTTCCGTCTTGGCAATGTCCACATGCACTTGTACATTCTAGTCCATGCCTCCTGCAGGTACACCTTAGGTTATTGCATCCTTCTGGACAGTTGTAATAAATTATCTGAATCAGTGCATCTGGAGCACAGCTTTTGTCCTTCATCACTGGAACAATTTTGCTCCCTTCCACCTTCCACCCCCATTCAGATGGCACCATTTCATCACTACATTCGATCCACTCCATAATCTGGTAGTAAGTCCGCAAAGAATGAAATTTACAGGCAGAGGGTTTTGGTCGGAGTCGTTCTGACGTGACGAACATCTTAACTCTCGCAACTTTCTTCCAGAGCATATTGTATCTAATAGATGCCAGGGAGTTTTTTTCTATCCGCATTCAACAAAGCTACCATTGCCTTACAACCATTAGTTTCCACAACATCCTGGCTTTGCTTTGGTAGAGAAAATGCTTTTGAACAGTCTGTCATTGTCTTTTCTCTCTTGTTTATTCGTTGGTACCTCAACATCTTTCCTATTCCGAATACCCTGGACACCGAATCGCATCCCGTAAAGGCATGCAGGAACAACAGATCATTACAAACTGCTTCGCCAACCACCTGCTTGAGAACCTTTATATTGTAGATGTAGGATTTCGCCTTGTCATAGCAAAAATAAAATGCAGTACATTCAGAAACATATGCACGGAACAGCAAGAGAAGGTTTGTGTCATCTCCAATGAGGGTGGTTGATTTGAAAGCAGACATATTGATGGCTGCCTTTGTAATCTCAACACCAGCATCTCCTTCCACTTGAATAACGTCACAGCCTTTCTGACACATTCATTCCATGATCGTCTGGATCAGCGCCTGCTTGTTTGCCACATTTGACAAGAAGTCCTCCTTTTTCCCAGCAAATTTTGTTACCTCAGTAATGTTCATCTTTCTTGCATTCAGCTTTCGATTTCGCCGCTGGGCAAACTTCATAACCATCAAACATGACAGTTGCTCTCCCATAGTGTTCAACAGTAAATGAGGCATAATCATTTGCAATCGAGCTGTAGGTACTCCCCTGCTTCCATTTCAAACGATGAAGAAGAGATCCTTCATCAAGTACATTGTGCTCTCTGACTGGAACGGTTTGCGTCCAATTTTGTTTCAATATAATTTCTGAGAGCTGCTGCCAGCTGTGGTTTGTCTGCTTGACGTGAGATGCACTTTCCTTCAAACAAAGACATCGGGTAGAGATAGAGTTCATAGGACATGAGATCATCCAGCCTTAGATCACCCGTCTGTGAGACCACGAGAAAAATCTGGAATAAAAGTACTAGGTCAATGCTACGATCTGCAGAAACTTTGACATTCTTGCTCAATGCTAAAGTCTTTGCTTTTAAACTCCATTTGTGAGAGTAGGAGCAAACTGATTGTCCATCCATCTTCTGTACAATGTCTTTTCCGATTTCGAAAAGGTCCTGAACATTGACATCCTCATTAGCAGTAATCCCATATGATAATATTGCATAACGATTCATCGCCTGAAAACGGCTTAAAGCTGTCTTGTTGCACTGCAACTTTCCTGAGGTCTGTCTCATCTCTTCTCACCCGAGAGGCAGACAACTCCTTATGTTGTTCACCTGTTGTGTAACTTCGTGTGGTAAGTTATTGCATGACAAGGTTGTAAGCGGATGACATAGTAGATGACATGGCCCAAACTGTTCTCTGGTGCTCGGACATCCCACTACCCCGTGTGAGCCCACCATGGCTTTTGAGTGAGCACATTAGTGTTTGCTCGATGACAAGATCAGAGCCAAGACTAGCCCAGTATTGACTACTGCGTCTGATTACGTGAAACCCAAATGGGAACTTTTGATGTACTGCAGATGTTGTCATCTTTCAAGGCATACATCTTCTGGAGTTCAGATAATTTGAATGACCAGTGACTGCGAATATTGGCCGGCAAGAGAAGACGGCACTAAGATGCAGTTCCCAAGACTCCATTCAATCAGCTGCAACAAGTGCCCTAGCAATTTCTAGCATGTGCTGACAGTTTATCTATAAATTGCTGGTTTTGGAGGCTCTTACCTGTTCATCCCTTATAAGAGTTAGACTGTTGTAAATCCTACTGATGGAATCTGATTCCAGCAATGATTTCATGTCACATTCACCAGTCTCCATCAGCATGTACAGCCGCTCAAGTTCCTGTACTTGGTCCTAAAAACCAGGTTCATCCTCCAAAATTTTGGTAACAATCTGACGTGTGAGACACTGATCCACCAGCAGGTGGCCACGAAATGTTTGTTGCCCTGCCTTTCCGCTCATCATATGTACGACGGCATTTTCACCATGTACTGTCTCCATGATCTCCTTGAGTCTACTGCCATCCAGCAATGTCCTATATATTCGCACTCCTTATGCATCAGGTGTATCATGCCTTACCAAGTGGGAGTAGTCTGGTTGAAGTGAAAGAAAGCTTTGATAAGTTTTGCTGCGGTTTTGAGAATTGCTCATTTTTGTGCTTCTTTATCATCTGTCGGAGGTGAATTGTAGTATTCACAAAGAATGTCACAGGTTTTTTCCCTAAATGTCACAATGTTTGCAACACCACAACGGCCTTTGGTCACAAATAAAGAGTTTCCATATTGACTTATCAGCTTTTCCTTGATGTACTGATTTCCATATGCCGTTGATTTACTACCTCGTAAGTATTCTCCCATTTAAGCGACAAGGTTCTATATCGTTATCTGTTCCCATCGTTTTCCTCCAAGAATACACACATCCTTTTGAATGCTTCATCCTGATCGCTGTCTTTTGGTTTTCCACTTTTTCGGTGTTTAGTTAATTCATCTGACGTGAACTGTCTTGGAATGCTTCGCATTGTATGGAAGTTGACGTTACATGACTGGTGGTACACACAGTCTGCAGCATGAAGATCACCACCAAAATATTTGATCCGACCTTGAACAACAGTGGCCCACTCATCCCCTCTTGTTTTGCAATGAACAGGATAGTTTGAGCAAATGCATCAGTCTTCACATAGCAAATCTTTCCCTCACTTTTTCATTTATAATCTTTTTTCGTAGTCTCAGGTCCACAGAAAAAGCAATGTGTTTTACTGTCATATCGTCCCAGAGAAACACTAGCGCCTCTTTTTACTAGCCGAGCAGAATCATCCTTTTTTGAGGCTAAAGCAATGTCCTTTTTGTTTATGTGAACACTAGTTCCAGCTTCAACAATGACTTTAACACCTCTTTCGATACTTGCACATTTGACACCTGCAACACCCTTTTCTCGAAGCACCATAGTTTCATCACAGTCCAAATCCTGTTCGCATAAAGGACAAGTTTCTCTACTGGCGGCTGAACTCATGTTTGACCATGAAAATATATGTGTATTAGTATATGGAAGTGAATTGTTTGCGAGTGCAGTTTTTGATGGGGTAAAACATGGTCTCTTAGGGTTTTTCAGTTTTCTCAAGAATCCTATACCCTATAAAAAAAATTATATTTATATACAGAGGTAAGGGGCTTGATTAATTGAAGAAAGTAATAATTCACCACTGGTACCAATATAAAAATAATCACCCATATGCCTGTTTGTGAACCTGGGTGAGTGCAATAAGGTATTTAGGGGTACGGGTACCAATGTGAATGTAATGAGGGGTTTAGGGGTCGGGTACACCTAGATATGGTATAAGGGTTTATTTGGTATCATTGGTAACCCTTTTCATGTGAAAGATTGACCCTGAAAACAAGTAAAAATCCTAGGTTTATTTTAGTCAGTGCTCCACATGTAAATGGAAAATGACTTGTAAGCCAAACCGATCTTGTCCAATTTTTTGTATGTTGTAGACTAGACCCAGCTTAAGATAAAACCACCAAAAAACAAAATGTTGCAATTTTTTTGAGGTAGGGGTACTCTGGCAGCATATTGACCCGTCTATAAATGAATGAATGAATGGATTTAAAGATTTTCATGCCTATATGTGAGAAATTCAAACTTTGGCATCAGATCTTCTTTAAATATAATTAAAATATAAATGTAAATTGAATAGTGTATTTAAATTAAGTAGATTGAGACAGTGGTATAAAAATATAATAGACATTTCTTGCTGATAAAAATATAATAAATGTACATTCCTGCTGATGATTAAAAATAAAAATCATCTAAAATATAAATTTACACAAATCTTTGAAAGATATATAGTTATGTTGTAGCTGTGATATTGACTGTAGCTATTGTAACTTATTTTAATAGCTATGTATTACTGATAACGCGACACAGAATGAAGGATGGCACAAGCATATTAATATAAAGATTTATTTATATTCACACCAAAAAATTATAATTCTATTTTAAATCACTGCACTCCAAGAAATTATAAATAACGGTTAGGTTTTTGCATCCAGTTAAAAAAAAAAAAAAGTAACAAGAAAAAGAAACAAGAATAGCACTATTAATTTGTGTTTGTTAAAAACAGTGTATAAACATGACAGGTTTGTTTTAATCTGATTTTTTACAAAATTTAAAGGACGAGAAAGCTTTCTTTGATGAAACTTAAAACCATCTAACACCCACCTTGTACTCCATCCATGTAATTTGTTTTTGAGAAAATATTAAAAAGTATTTCATCGATCCTTATCACAAAATTAAATTGTTTAGTTACAAAGAAAGTGATGGGTGGTTTTGATTGACTATCTTTACACTATCATTTTTACTAAAAATGCAGATAATAATACAAACATAGGAAGCTTACTTTCATGAATTACCTGAAGAAACTGGGAGCACTCAAACCAACTTCTATGCATTGATAAATAGCATATCGGCAAAAGTATTTGAAATCATTAGTGACACAAACGACGATACATCTGCTATAATAACTATGGATGTGGCCTATACAATTTCCAAGCTGCGAGTGCTGAAGTAAATAAAAACCAGTATATGCGAGAGGCTTTTATTAGCGATATCTCCTCCCTCTCAATTCAACAATGACTTCTTGAGAAATCCTCACTAACTTTTTGAGAAGCATACAAGATGGCAAGATCTCTTGAACAAGTCGAAAAACATTCTGCGTGCTACAATCAGGAGAGCATGATTTCGACCCCCAATAATCTCTTCAGGAGAAAATAGAAGTCTGGCAGCGACACAAAAATATACAAGGCCGAAGGAAATTTGTTTTTTTTTGCAGGAATTCTCGTCATCCACGCCGTCTTTGTCTGGCCCGTGACTCAAACTGCAAAAAGTGTTAAAAAAAAAAAAAAAGGACATTGAGCCAAAGTCTGCAAGTTTGTGATAAGGATCGATGAAATACTTTTTAATATTTTCTTAAAAACAAATTGGCAGCGTTAAATGAAGACCCTGAATTCCCTAGTCTCATATGACTAAGAAGTAGAGATGGGCGGTTTTACCGAAAAACCGCGGTTTTTCGGTTTCGTCTCCATACCGTATACCGAATCGGTTTTTTTTTTTTAAACCGTAACCGTTCGGTATTGTGTTTTTATTACAGTAAGCCACCATATACAAGGAAACACGGTTGAAAAGATTTTCCGATTTGAATAAAATTGAATATTACCAAAAAATGTTATATTAGTAAGAGGACAGATTGAACAAATATATTACTGCAATTACTGCTATAAACACGAGGCGATTTTTGTTTATTTTCATTCTAGAACGAATTTTAAACATTTTAAAATATGAATATAGAAAATGTTGTTACATTTTTCGTACCCAACTAGTAAATAAATTAATCTTTCATCTTTTTTTATGCATTAAAATTATAATTGTACGTTGTTTTGTCTTTCGGTAATAGTAATTTTAAATTATCTTATCCTAAAAAATATTGTCCTTTTTTTGAGCGAAAGTCAACAATGGCTACTAGTATTGCTGATATAACAATCAATCAGCAGCAGCGTCTTGTAAAAAAAGATAAAAATACTTTTAAAAAAAGTTAATCCTATTTGGTTCTTTTATAAAAAATACTTTAAAAAATACTGGTTTTCACTCAACTTTCGAACTTCTAGTAGTAATGAATTTCTAGTCGCCAATTTAAAAAAAAAAAAATTAAGATTCTACTTTTTTAGGCGATTACGTCTTAAAGTCTTGGCGAAAAAAGAAAAAACAAAACAACAAAAAATAGTTTAGAATTTAGAGTGGGGGATCAGTTTCGCATATAAATTTAATGTAAAATGATCTCCGATTTCCCGGGCATTCTTGCCTTTTAGTGAAATTTATAAAATAA
The DNA here is from genome assembly GCA_963556195.1 of Sepiola atlantica. Classification (NCBI taxonomy): domain Eukaryota; kingdom Metazoa; phylum Mollusca; class Cephalopoda; order Sepiida; family Sepiolidae; genus Sepiola; species Sepiola atlantica. The sequence continues at coordinate 144,967,848 of OY744518.1, read as the reverse complement.
ATAATTACTCTACCATTAACTCTAGGTACGACTAACAAGCCCACCTCCTAAAAATGCCATCTTGAACGTATCGTACCATTAACCTTAAATATGAGTGGCGAGCCACTCCTAAAAAACTCCCTTAACTCTAACACTAAGTCCGAATGGCAACCTCCATCCAAAACAAAACCCCTTCCTTAACCTTATCACTAACCCTAAGTCCGAGTAGGAAGCCCTAATCCTACAAAAAAGCCCATTAAAACCACACATAATCGTCTAAAAAAAAAAAAAAGCAGACGCCCATAAAAAAAAACGCACAGGATTTATTTGCCATAGAAAAAAATTGATTAATGCCCTAAAACGCTTGAATGGCCCGGAAATGGTGAATTATTCTGCATTAAATATATGTGAAACTAATCCCCCACTCGAAATTCTAAATGAATTGTTTTTTTTTCTTTCTGGGTGTTCACACTTAATTGCCCCTAGCCCTACCACTAACCTGAAGTTCAAGTGGTAAGCCCCCCTCCTCCCACAAAAACCCTTATAATCGTCTAAAAAAACAGAAAAAAAACAAAAAACAAGAAAAACGCACAGGATTTATCTCCCATAGAAAAAATAATTAACTGTCCTAAAACGCTAGAATGGCCTTGAAATGGGGGATTATTTTATGTGAAACTGATCCCCACTTTAAATTCTAAAATAATTGTTTTTGTTTCTTTCTTTTTGCCAAGTTTTTCAGGGTGTTAACATGTAATTGCCTAAATTAAAAATGTAGAATCTCATATTTTGGGGAGGTAAGGGGGTGAGTTAGCAGGTGTAAATCTACAATAATGCTACAGAAATCTTGCAATATATTCATTTTTAAACAGTCCTAGTATTAGATTTTAGTTTCTTGTACATAAAATGTATTACAATTCAACTTTGAGTTCTCTAACTTCTTTTTTTTAATGGATTCATGGTATTTTTAAGGTATTGCAGCATATTTATGTGCACTTAGTGCAGATTACTTGGAAACCATTAATTTCTGGAGATTTTCAGTGGCATATTCTGATTCCTTGTACAAAAATACACTTATATGGTAAATTTCATTGCTTAATCTTGTGTTTTAACAAAGATATAACATTTTTACTGAAAAATTAGTGTAAAAAATGTGACGAAACGCATATGGTATTAAAGAGGGGAAAATATCCAATTGTGCGAGGCACAAAAATAGTTATAACTTCCTTATTTTTAGTCAGATTTAAAAAATTTAAAAAGATTCTTTCTTAGATCATCAAGCTCTTCCTATGTATGCCATTATTGAGATATTTTAAGCAATTTAAATTTTTTCATGTGTATTGCTACTTGTAGGAAGAAATCTTTGTTTACAATTTGTTTATTAACATTTTGAATTTTCAAATGAAAAAGAGAGAAATACGACAGACAACATGACATCGTATTTTTAGCATAAACTATTTTCAAATGAAAAAGAAAAAATCAAACGCGTTCCGTATGATGTCGAAAATCTATTTGATTCAACTCAAAATTGTAAAATAATTATTTGTTTGTTTCAGAGTTATCTAAAAAAATAAGTTATTAAAATGAAATTTTGAAAAAATACTTGTAAAAGTAAATAAACGAAAAGTAGTGAGTAAGTATAAACATTTAAAAAGAAAAAAAGTAGTTGCCAATGCTAATGTCACTTTATTCGGATTTTTAAAATTATTTTAAACATTAGGCATTTCATTGTTTACTTTTGAAAAGCCACTTCATACATAAATTGTAATTTCTAGAGAACTATCTCTCAACTATACCGTTTTCTCTCCCAAAAATGGGTTATTCAAAAAGTAGACTATGCAACGATTTATATTTTACTAAATTGTTAATATCGTATTTATTTAGAGTTGACAATTTATTCGAAAGTTTAATTATCAAACTTTAATCCAAGTCATGAATTCTATGACTAAAATTACCTTAAAGCTTAAAAAATGACTTTAGATGAATTAATAATCTCTACTTTTTTTTAACCATCCTTCCTTTTCCCTTGGCGCGGTTTTCGGTTGTACTACTAGTCTTTTACGCATGTCTATAAAGTTTTATTACCCTGTCTTAAAAACAAATATTAACCCCAACACGCACCAGTTGACAGAACTTCGAGCACACAAAATGACAGACATCCCAACAGTCAACACCGGCAATTCGAGAAGTATATGGTGTGTTTATTTTACGCGACAAAACACAACGTCTTGCAAACATTTTCACCTATTAAAAAATTAAAATCTGTATCTGTCAAATAATTTTGACAATATTTCATTTTCATCATCATTTTTGCTTAATTTTATTTGTAAAATTATTTTGTTTGTTTAAATAAATTTTCGTTTTTTAATTTCTTGCATTTCTGAGTTATATTTTAGCTTCTGATGGGTTAAAGAATTAGATAGAATGTATATTCAAACTCAGTTTTATTCTTCAGAAATCTTTCATGAATCTTTGGTCACTGTTTTAACGAGTTAACTGTTAAAAAGGTATCAGAACTTTGATTACAACAGTCAACACCTTAAAACTTATGATTCATATCATGGAGAATGATTCAGTCACAAAATTATCGAAACAGTGGCATAATTCAACTAAACGTTGAATAATAACTAATCATCACACAACAGAATGAATAGCTTCCATAGTAAAAAATTTTTTTTCAACAAAACCGAAAAACCGAACCGTAAACCGAGGTTTTAAGGGAAAAAAACCGAAACCGATACCGAAACCAAAATTTCAAAACCGCCCAACTCTACTAAGAAGTGATAAAGACATTACATTGACTAAGTGTAAAATAAATTGTTGCATTGTCAATGCCATGATAGATTTTGGTAGCGTATGAAATTTTATTAACGACAATACTGCAAGAAAAATTGAACCTTAAAATTATTCCTAAATTAAAAGCAATATCATTGGCCGGCCCTAACATGTGTGCAAAAATTGTTGGAGAAACTAAAATTGATATCGTCCTAAACAGTAGTACACACTTTGACATGATAGTGGAGGTAATTAAGAATTTATTTATCAACATTATCATAGTGAAAGACATTCTATGCAAATACAACAAGGTAACCTTCAAATTTGATGGACCGGAGGACGAACTTATTGAAACAGTCACCAAGAATAATCGTTTTCCATCCATAAACGTTTCTCCTCCCCCATCATTTTCTGATCTCTCTACGAACACAACTCCAATCAGCACCAAGTCACACCACCATAAAATCACTGATAGCAAATTAATAATAGAGACTGCAAAATTGTTGGAGGAAAATAGAACCCTCAATTTCACCGTAGGTTCTAGTAACATCGAATGAAAACCAGAAAAAAAAAGAATGGTGATCGATTAGCGACACAATCAACAGATTCACGGAACCAGACACTTACCGTATGCCAAATATATCTAAAATGGTCGAGAAAATAGCCAGGTATAATATTTTTACTACTCTTGATCTTTAATTAGCTTACCACCAAATCCCTATCAGTAATGAGGATCGTAAATTTACAGCCTTCGAGGTGGATGGTAAATTGTACCAGTTTACTCGCCTGCCATTCTGTGTTACTAATGGAGTAAGTGCATTCAAAAGAAGCATTAGCAGGGAGAAATTATCAGATACATTTGTCTATGTTACCATCTGTGGAAAAACCCAAAAAGAGCATGATTACAATCTTCAAAGATTTTATGAGGTCGCTAAACACTACAAAATCACGCTTAATAAGAATAAAAACATTGTTTCAGTTTCGACCATAACTTTACTTGGGTACACTATCAAAAACAACCAGATATCGCCCGACTACGATCGCCTTCAAACTCTACTTGAGATGCCACTTCCTCTAAATCTGAAATCACAAAGACGGATTATTGAGATGTTCTCTTACTACAGCAAATTTATCCAGAATTTTTCAGAGAAAATATTAGCACTAAAACGTAATAGAGAATATCCATTATCTTCCTCAGCATTGGATTCCTTTCAAAGGCTAAAGAACGATTTGAAAGATGCTATTCTGGTAACAGTTGACCCATAAAAAGAATTTGTAGTAGAAACCGATGCTTGTAACAATTGTATAGCGGCTACCTTAATCAACAAAACCATTCGGTTGCATTCTATTCCCGAACACAGAGTCTCAGTGAAACTAAACATCATGCAGTAGAAAAAAGAGGCAGCTGCTATTGTCGAAACTCGATGAAAGTGGCGCCATTTCCTTCTTGGCAAGCACTTTACTAACTTACAGGCTAAAAAAGTATTAGCTTCATGTTTTATCATACCAAGAAATCAAAAACAACAAAATACGTCATTGGCACATTGAACTGTCACAATTTAAGTTTAGCATCGTCTACCATCCTGGAAAGGAAAATACTGTTGCTGAGTGATACGTTTTCCCGAATATCTACACTCAATCATTCGTTACAAGATCTTTGCAACCTTCACTGTAAATTATGCCACCCTGGCATTACATGACTTTCATTTTTCTAAAGAAAGAAACCTTCCTTTCTCACTTGATCAAATAAAAGGCATAATTAATTCGTGCTTGTCTTGCCAGTATCTAAAACCTACATTCGTTAGCAGTAACAAGGGAACTTGCATAAAAGCAATACTATCCTTCCAGCAACTAAACATAGATTTCAAGAGACCACTGCCTTCATCCATAGATGGTAATAAATACCTACTTACGATAATCGATGAATACTCTCGTTTTCCCTTTGCATTCCCATGTAAAGATATGACAAGCAAAACTGTCAAGCGATGTCTTTAATCAACTATTTGTGATATTTGGCATGCTGATATGACTCACACAGATAGAGCAACTGACTTTCTGTCAGAGGAAACTACTAACTATTTACATGTGAAAGGTATTGCGACTTCGAAAACAAGTAGATATCATCCGGAAGGCAATAGACAAATTTAGGAACTAAACGGCACACTATGGGAGGCTATGAAGTAACTTTGCATTCTCATAATATGGGGCTATCCTGTTGGGAAAATATTCTAACTGATGCTGTACATTCTATCCGATCGTTGTTCTGCACATCTACGAATGCAACGCCTCATGATAGACTGTTTAAGTACAGCCATAAAGCCACTTCTCTTCTATGGGCAAAACCAGGCCAAGTATACGTCAGAGATCATACCAGGTCGAGTAAGTATGACTCTCCGGTTACACTTGCTACGTTACTGAAAGTCAATCCTCACTATGCCCATCTACGTCTACCTTCTGGCATCAAAACTACTGTCAACGTTATAGAATCAAACTAACACTTACTGGCATAAAGGCCTCAACTGGCATCCATCTCATAGAAGAATGCTTATTCGAATGAATGAACATTTATACACTAGAATGGCCACTTATGAATCTCAGCCAATCAGAACACAGAAAATGGACTTTCCCTTCTGAGCATAATGGAACATTCTAGCCTTATTATAAACCGGCATTTTGATGTGCTTGGCACTTGGACTTATCTTGCTGCTCAACTGGTTGTACAGTTGAGCCCTAAGCATCAATTTAATATGGCAGGACATATGGATCGTGAAGATTGGGAGCAGTATCTCCTCAAAGCAGGGATCTCTGCTAGCTCAGCTCGAACTTATGCTGCCACATTTGAAAGTGAAAAGCTGACAAAGAAGAACCTGCAAATGATGGATCGGGCCATGTTGAAAGAGCTAGGGATCGCGACAATGGGAGAAGCCCTCTCAATCCTTAAAGAAGCTAAGGAACTCTTTGCTGAGGTAACATATGCTAAAGCACCAGCCGCTAAACTGCTCCAGCTCCATCTTGAAATGACCCCCCAACAATTCAGAATTGATTGGGAGGTATTCACCAAGATGACGGGTATGCCAACATCTCAGGCCAACATACAGCTATACAGTTCTGCTGATGAGTCCGTCCAGAATGCCATAGTCAACACTCACCCGTAATTCTTCACCACTGACCCAAACAAGCTACTAGGAATGATAGAGGCATTGGTCACTCAAAGGTCGAATCCCATCATTCATCTCCTTATTTTTGCCTCCATGTCACAGGGTGAGACTGAGACAATACAGAACTATCTCGTTCGCCCCCAGGCCACAGCCCAGGACTGCAACTTTTTATGTCCCCTTTGCACAGTGGGCTGGGAGGGTGAAATTTTGGAAAAATATCAATATCTTTGGCAAAAATGATCCCCTTACAATGGTTGAGGGCTCGTTGGAAGCATATTACTGAGCTTATTACTGAAATAAGAAAAAAATTAAAAAAATTATTTTTGAGGGGTCTGGGGCCAAATAACTATATTTGGGCATAATGGTGCAAAATCACGTTTTTGGATATATCATGGCTTTAAATAATCCCCTGATATTGGTTGAGTGCTCGTTGGAAGCATATTACTGAGCTGATTACAAATATGAAAGAAAATTTTCAAAATTCAAATTTTTGAGGGATGTGGAACCGAAAAACCATATTTAGGCATAATGGGCCAAAATCACGTTTTTAGATATATTACGACTTCAAGTAATCCCCTAATATTGGTTGAGGGCTCGTTGGAAGCGTATTACTTAGCTGATTACAAATATGAAAGAAACATTTCACAATATTGATTTTTGAGGGCTCTGGGACCGAAAAAACATATTTGGGCATATTGCGCAGAAATCACAATTGTAAATATATTATGGCTTAAAATAATCCTCGGAGAGTGATTGAGGGCTTGTTAGAAACGTATTACTAAGGTTATTACTATCTTGAACAGAAAATTCCTAAATGATAATTTCTGGGGGGTAATGGGGTCAAAATAACGATAACCTGTTAGGGCATTAAAGGCAGAAAAGACGGGATCAGATATAATTTTCCCCTGAGAATGGATTGGAGCCCGTTGGATGCATATGATAAAGCAGATATAGTCACTGACATGATGATTTTCATAAATTTATCAAACTTTCAGCAACAGAGCTTCTCAAACAGAGCATCATCATTAATCAGAGGCCCAAAGAGTGGGTGGGCAATCTTGCAGTAATGTGTTGAATGCCCGTATTCAATGCAATGTTTACAGAACGGCTGTGCTTGTAGACGAATATGATTTATCTTCGGATCCAAACCTAACCACAACCGGTTAATCACATCGTCCAAATTATCTGCTTGCGAGGTTTTGCGAGCCAACTTGAGACAGATGGATCAAAGAATTTTGTTGTTAGCCTCCAACCCAGATTCATCAAAACATTTAAGGCCACGACAATCGTTCATCTTCATGAGCTCCCATGAGTGAGCCAGCAGTTTGTGTAGAGTGGGAGGAACACTGATCCACATCAGATCCATAGGCTGAGGGAATTTCTTCTTTGGTCGGGTGGGTGTGGGGAAGCTTTCCAGATACAATAAGTAAAGGGTGGTAGAAACCGTCTTGTATTCCTGGACGTCAATGTTCTTAGAGGACGAAAACAACGAAGGATGACGGAGGGTTACTGCCCGATCTGTGTCATAGTGTGTTGAAATCGAGTTGGTAGCACAACATCTGGATCATGGCAGTCAGCTCTGGAATGGTCACACAAGTCACAATATGTCCCACCAAGATCCAAATACAAATTAGCAGCTTTCAAGTCCATCATGTGTGAGGCAACATTCTCTTTCACCGACTTCTCCCCAACCACGGTCTGAAACTCAGAAGACTTCATCGCGTTGATATCATCATCAAAGACTTGAAGTGATTGGAGCGTTTCTGTCGACTCCTTGCCCAGCTGAAGTGCTAACAGTCTATGTGTCAGGGCACTGTTAAGCGATTTCTGTGTCCATTTGACTTCACCACCATTGTCATCATTGATGGAGAGCAGACAAAACATAGACATGATGATGTTGTTTGTCTTTATATTTTCAAGTTGTCTGTAGATCACGTGGCTGCCACTACCATCAAACCCAAATTTAATGTTCATGACAACAGAAGACGGAAGAATGGAGGGTGGAAGTGTTTCCATAATTCTTTTTGCGGTGATCTACAGCTAGAAAATTTTTTTTTTTTGTTAAATTGCAACAAATGTGTTGATTTTGGGATAAATCTGGTAGCATTTTTGGATTTCTCAGCCTCAAGAGCTTTCCCATGAGAAATTTCAGCATCAGAGCATTATCTGATCTCAAAATATTTAAGAAATGGTAAAAATCTAAATAGTCAATCGCAACGGGCGTGCATCAGATTTCTGAGAATGGGCTTCTGTGGAGAATTCTCTTTATTTTGGATTTCCACAAGTCAGAATTCTCAATATATGGATTTTTAGAGACATATTTATCTATATTTTCAGAAAATGTACACTGGAGAAAATCTGGCTTGTGGCATTTTGAGATTTTCACCATTATGTATCAAATTTTAAAGCGAAAAATACGTAAATTTTGAGGATTTTGACCAAAACTAATTTTTCTTGTAATTGGGGACCTGACATTAAAGGATTTTATTATATTCAGTTAACTTGGGCCAATACTGGATAAATGTGAAAAAATTACCTTATTTGGGCCACTTTTATTCATTTTACAAGCATATTTAGTAATTTGGTGGAAAAAACACTTGTCTTGAAACCGATGAGATAATGATATGAAATCGCGATATCTGGGATGTTCAAATGTTCACCATTTTTCTTGTAGGATTCCGTTTGACTTACTTCTTTTTTTGTTAAACTGGATTTTTTCTCTACTTTTTTAAACATTTAGAGCTTGAGTAAAGTTCATTTTTGGCAATTTCCATGTCCCAGCCCACTGTGCTTTGTGAGCATGACCTGTCTAACATGTACATCAAAGACCAGCTCTTCAGGGGAATAGCAAACAATACCCTCCAAGCAGACTTGCTTGCCAAAGCTGGAACACTTACAACTCTTGAACAAAATGTTCGCCATTCTGAGGTGTTTGAATCGGCATTGAAAGACCAAACTTCAATGACTGACACCTCTGACATGGCTATTGCACGGATATCTACGTACCACAAGCAAAAAAACAGTGCTCAAGCTAATAAAGGTCATGTTAGTATCAGCAACTCCGCCAAACGTGATAACTTTCAAGCTTGCATGGGTTGTGGTAGCCATTATCATGGTATCCCAGGAACAAGCTCCCGCCAGTTAAAATGTCCAGCATGGGGTCAATGATGCAGCACTTGTGGGAAACCTAACCACCTTTCAAGAGTGTGCCGAGCAAAGAAACCCTGTATTGGAATTGACGAGGCTACCATCACATTTAACCAGACAAGGGATACATATACGACCGCAAGTGAGAATGAAATAGCAGAAATAGATGCGTATGTTATCCCATTTTCACCAAATCCAGATCCCAGACAAGCGAAGAACATCCCTGGTGACTACCAAACAAAGCTGAAGATTTTCCCTGATAGTGGGGCCACTATATTTCTAGGGGGATCAAAGCATCTGTTTAACATGGGGCTCATAATGAATAACTTAGTACCATCAAGAAAAAATCGTTCGGACTGTGGGAGATTTCACACTTGTGTGTCAGAGATAGTTACCTGTGAAATTCAAAGTTCGTGGAAGAACAACCAAGCAAGCCCTTTACATATGTGATGGGATCCAGCGACTTTATTTCAACAAGGCAGTATGCATTGATGTGGGAATGCTGCCTGAAGATTTCCCAAACCCTGCGGCAACATTTTCAACCCAGGCAAATATCGCAATACAACACATTGAGTACGTGAATCAATTGCCAAGTCGCCCCAAAAGCCTTCCCCTTCACCCCGACGGAAGAAAACATTAGTAGACTTAAGGATTAGCTGCTAGAGCATTTTGGCAAGACAACGTTCAAAAACGATGGGGTGTTCCCATCTATGTTCGGCCCCGCCGCCCATATTCACCTTAAAGAGGGAGCGGTCCCAAAAGCCATACACAACCCAATTCCTGTGCCTTATCATTTCAAGGAGCAAGTACGACTCGCACTTTGGGATGATGTTAAAAGAGGCATTCTTACTCCAGTGCCCGTTGGTACCCCTACCGATTGGTGCAGCACTATGGTAATCACTGCAAAAAAAGATGGAAAACCAAGAAGAACGGTGGACTATCAGCATTTAAACTTGCAGTGCAAACGAGAAACACACCACACTAGCTCGCCATTCCAATTGGCATTACAGGTGCCACCCAACAAAAAAAAAACCGTCTTAGATGCAATGGATGGTTATCATTCAATCTCTCTAGATGAGGAATCTCAGCCACTTACAACTTTCATCACGGAGTGGGGTCGTTTCATGTATCTCCGCATGCCTAAGGGATACTTAGCCTCCGGTGATGCCTATACGCGTAGATATGATGAGATCATTAAGAACATTCCTCGCAAAGTGAAGGTCGTTGATGATACGCTACTTTTTGACAACAGTATAGAAGATGCCTTCTATCATACATTTGACTACCTATCGCTTTGTGCAAAAAATGGAATTGTCCTTAACAAAAATAAATTCCAATTTTGCAAAGATATGGTTCAGTTTGGAGGCCTTCAAATAACATCATCAGGAGTAGCCCCTTCCGAGAATTTACTTAATGCAATTGCCAACTTTCCTATCCCAAAGAATATAACTGATGGATTAGTTAACCAAGTAGCATGGGCACATTCCGTAAGCCCCATAATGTCTCCCTTTTCGAGACCTTGTCAAACAAAATTCATGCTTCATTTGGAATCAGGATCTCGAGAATGCATTTTTCACATCCAGGCAACTCATCGTGAATTTGGTAAAAAAGAGTGTAACGACCTTTGACATTAACAGAGCAACCTGTATATGTTCCACTGAGAAAGCACCGGTATGTTGTCCTGAGGGCTGGCACATCGTATTTGCAGTCAGCAGATTTTGCACAGATGCGGAGCGCCGATATGCACCCATTGAAGGCGAAGCAACAGCAATCGCCTGGGCATTAGACAAATGCCATATATTCATTATGGACTGCCCTAACGTAATAGTAGTAACAGACCACCAGCCCTTAATAGGAGTATTTGGCGACAGGGACCTGAACAAGATACATAACCTGCGCCTCTTTAAGCTTAAAGAGAAATCACTCAGGTATTTTTTTACCATCCAACACTGCCCCGGAAAGTTGCATCAGGGTTCCGATGCCGTCTCTCGCAACCCAGTCCCTACAATGAGTGCCCTTACATCCATATCTTCCACACACCCTTCTTCGGATAAAATAGATGCTATGGTGGAGGTAGCAACCCAGCAGGCCATGAACGATTTTAAAAACAACGATACAATCCTGTCAGCTGATCATGTACGTGCATCAGGCCGAAATGCTCCGTTTTACATGACTCTGATCAACACAATACAACTAGGTTTTCCATCCAAAAGTTCACTTACTGAACCGGAAATCCGTAACTTCTGGGATGTACGCCATCGACTAAGTACTGACAGGAGCTTAGCACTGATGGATGCGAGAATCGTGGTACCCAAATCTCTTAGATCAAAAGTAATATGTTATCTACACTCAGCCCACCAGGGCGTGGTTGGCATGAAAGCCCGTGCCAATGAATCGGTGCTGGCCCGGTATGAATGCATCAATATGCAACTTTAGAGCCAATTGCCTCATCTGCACAAGCATTGCCTCATCTGCACAAGCATTGCCCCAAGTCAGCCACCTGAACCACTCGTATTAACCCAAGCTCCAGATTGGCCCTTCCAGCAGATAGTGATGGACCTTTTTTACGTCGGACACATTGCATACCTTGTCTCTGTAGACAGACTCACTGGCCGGATTATTTTGTATCATCTTAAACCAGGTCATGCCATCACCTCAAAACTAATATCTATTTGTTGGAAACTATTCCACACATATGGCACCCCAGAAGAACTTACTAGCAATGGTGGCCCACCTTTTAATTCCAACATGTTTCAGCAGTTCCTCAAGACATGGTGTGTGAAGCACAGACAGTCCTCAGTGGCATATCCTCAATCTAATGGCCGAGCAGAGTTAGCTGTAAAAACAGCGAAGAGGATAATTCATGGAAATACAGGTCCCCAGGGCTCATTGAATAATGACAGTGTTGCCAGAGCCATCCTGCAATATCGCAACACCCCTATCCAAGGTATTGGTCTATCCCCAGCACAAATCTTGCTCCACCGCCGACTTTGTGACTTCATACCATCCCAACCCGCACTATATAAACCACATGCAAAATGGATAGCTGCAGCTAGGAACCCGAGATAAGCTTATCTCAACGCAATGCTCACCTCACCGAGCGGAACAATCGCACAGCGCATACTCTATGCCCACTCCAAGAAGGAGAAAGAGTATCAATACAACGTGCAAACAATCGTCGATGGGACACAACAGGTTGTGTTGTCGAAACTCTCCCTAACCGTCAGTATCGGATCAAGATTGATGGGTCAGCAGAATCACATTGCGAAACCGCAGATTCCTCAGAAAACTTGCAACACTTGTAATTCCAGTCCCTATTCCCAGTGCTTTGCCTGAATCTCCCAATTCAACATCTTGGGATTCCCATACACATGGTACACCATTGCTGCATAACAGAGGAGATGTAATGATATCGCCGCGCCGAGGCACCCAACATCACCCAGCACTGCTAAACCAATGCCAGTGAAATCTGCCCGGGCATTGTCCAGGTTACTCCCCCACAATCAACAAGGCCAGAAGGAACTCATTCTACCCCAAAGACCATTGCGTTCGTGTACTGAGGGGAGGGGGGGGGTATAGAATCAAACTAACACTTACCGGCATAAAGGCCTCAACTGGCATCCATCTCATAGAAGAATGCTTATTCGAATGAATGAACATTTATACACTAGAATGGCCACTTATGAATCTCAGCCAATCAGAACACAGAGAATGAACTTTCCCTTCTGAGCATAATGGAACATTCTAGCCTTATTATAAACCGGCATTTTGATGTGCTTGGCACTTGGACTTATCTTGCTGCTCAACTGGTTGTACAGTTGAGCCCTAAGCATCGATTTAACAAACGTTAAAGCTTTGACTCCCAAATTAATTAATGGAGATAATACAATATGCTTAGAGAATGTTTGCATGCCATCTGTTAGTGAGTCAGAAAGTTCTAGAAGTGAAAAGGAAAGTACGCAATTTTCTAAACTGATAGGAGAAAAAAACCCTTGTAGAGAGACAGTTTAGAGCGAAGTTCCGGCCAAGGCACTACGAAGATCTTGCACGATATGAAAATTTCCTGATCAATACAAGGATTCTGATAATAAATAGGACACTATTTCAAAAATAAAATACTTAAATAAATTTTTTAAAATTGGAAAGTAAATAAGGTTAAAAAAAAAAAGAAAAAAACTTTCCTGAAAGTACAGGGATTTTACTACCGAAAGAGGACACTCATTATAAAACTTGAAAGAGAAAACGTAAATTATATTCTTAACTAGTCCGTCAGACTTTCTTTTGTTAAGCCCAAGACTATTTCAATGGCTTTTCACTGTGTATTATTTTGTAATTAAAACCTTTACCAAAAGTATTTTGGTCTTTATTATTCTCCTTCTCACTACACTCTTCACTAAAATCTTTGAATCCTTAAACAATCTAGTGATAGTCCACCACCTCGTTCTTTCTGACTATCAGTATGGATTTAAGCAAGCACCTTCTACTGTGAATATCCTAACGGTCATCTCTGAACACATATACCATACATTGGAAAAGGCAGGTGAATCTAGGGCATGAGCGCTTGATATATACAAAGCCTTTGACAAGGTCTTCATGAAAATTAATTTTTTTCTTCTTCCTGTTACGTAACAGGTCAGAAAGAAGAGACAGGAGATCCGCACAGTGTTGGATAAAGCATCTGTAATAGTTTAACAGACCGAGGAAGTGCTTTAGTTGGCGAAGTGAAGTGGGTGGTTGATGGTCTTGTAGAGTTTTAACCTTTTCAGGGATATGCCTTCAGTGCTGATAATGTGGCTCAAGAAAACTAGTCATGAAGCACTGAAAATGCATTTACCAGGGTTAATCTTCACCTGGTATTGCTGAAACCGTTCGAACAGTAGGCGGAGATGGGCGGCATGTTCCTCAGGTGAGGCACTTGCTGCAAGAATGTCGTCTATGTAATTATAGACGAAGTCAAGATCTTGCACTACTTCGTCCATGAAGCATTGGAAGGTACTAGCCGCGTTTCGCAAACCAAAAGGCATAGTCAGGAATTCAAACGCTCCAAAAGGAGTTGTTACCGCCGTTTTGGATATATCTGCAGTTGGAGAAGGTCTTACAACTGTGCAGAGATGAAGCAAAGTCCTGTATATGTGGGATTGGATAACGATCAGATACTGTCATGGCATTGAGTCGGCGATAGTCCCCAGTCGGACGCCAATCTCCGGAGCACTTTGGGACCATATGCAAAGGAGAAGCCCATGGACTGGACAAGGGGCATATGATTCCCAGTTGCAGCATATGGTTAAACTCCGCCTTCGCCGCTTTTAGTTTCTCTGCCAGTAAGCGACGAGGGCGTGAGAACACAGGAGCTCCTGTGGTCTCAATATAATGTTTTGTTGAGCGAGTTGTTTTGCTCACAACGAAATTTAAGTTAGTTAACTCCGGGTAGGAGTGTAGTAGAGTCTGGTATAGGTCATCGGTTGTGGCAATAAAGTATACCGGGCTGATAGATTGGGTATTCGATTTCAAACCGGGAACAGAAAGTTCCATATTAGCGTCTATCAGCCATCGTCTGTGCATATCCACTAAGAGATTAAAGTGGTGCAGAAAGTCCGAGCCCAGAATGGGATAGGGTAAATCGGCTACTGTAAAGACCCACGTAAAGTCTCTGTGCAATTCCAAAGAAAGAGAAATTTAACCGTACGTGGAAATAGGAGAGTGATTTACGGCTTGCAGGGAAATGAGCGACACTGGTGGCTTCTCGGTGATGAGTTTCAGTGGCCAAAAACTGCAAGCGGCCCCAGTATCAACCAAGCAATGTGCTTGGGATATAGAGTCCGTAATGAAATAAGCACGGTTGTTATGCAAACCAAGTGGAGATCGTGCCGTACTCAGGGCCCCCAGATTTTAGTTTCCCTGGTTTGGAAACGAACAGGGTTGTTTGCATCATTGTGCTTCAGTGCCAAAGCACCTGTGGTATAACATAGAGCTCGCTTGTTAAAGTGGCGGTGGCGTGGGGACAGCGAACGATTTTGATATCGACGTCTAGGCGATTGTGATCTAGACATGCTTAGTTTTCTCACATTTTTCTCTAGTCACTCTATAGCATTAAGTATGGCCAATGTGACCTGTTGACTGGTATCTCCAGTTGTAGCCGAGAAAGAACAGACTTCAGCCCGTGGCTGATGGTGAGAAATGGGGAAAGGTCTATTGGCACAATCCATCACTTTATCCGCCGGTGAAGCTACTACGTCAACGGCGCCAGAATTGCCTTCACCTCAGTTGCTCATTTTTTTTTTCCTAGGACAACAGACCAAAAAAAATCGGTAAAAACGCATAAGGGCCGGCTGACTGGCTAGTGGGCCGTGTGCAAAACCAGTTTGGCCTTTTTAGGGCCAAATGTCACGAATTTGGTGTGTTTTGGCCTTTTTTGTGTGAATATTCTGGAGTTTTCTTATGCGAGGCCAGGCGTATCGCAAAATTGAAAACAAACACAAATACTTCGCTAACAATGAACACAGAAAATTTTTTTTTTAAATAAAAACAAAAAGTAAAAATGAAAAAGTGCCCATTTCTCGCAAAAAATTTTTTTTATAAATACTCGTGTCACTTCGCTAAAAATGAAAAACACAAAAAAGAAAATTTTAAAATATAACCAAATATTCTGAAGTTTACAGACAATTTTCTGTGTTTGTTTTTCATTTTTAGCGAAGTATTTGTTTGTTTTCAATTCTGCGATACGCCTGGCCCCGCATAAGTGAACTCCAGAATATTCACACAAAAAAGGCCAAAACACACCAAATTCGTGACATTTGGCCCTAAAAAGGCCAAACTGGTTTTGCGCACGGCCCACTAGCCAGTCAGCCGGCTCTTATTATGCGTTTTTACCATTCGGTAAGAGCGCAGAATAACGGCCGGCTGACTGGCTAGTGGGCCGTGCACAAAACCAGATTGGCCTTTTTATGGCCAAATTCCACAAATTTGGCCTTTTTTAAAGCAGTTTGGCCATTGAAAATTCCGTTTGGCCTTTTTTTGCGAATATTCTGCGTTCTTACCAATATTTCTTCTCTAATACATCCATATCTTTCTATCGCCACACTCATATCATTGACGAAATCCTAGTTCATGTATAAGATTTAGTACCGGCCATAATTAATAGTAAACTCACTATATTTTCTTCGTTTGGGGATATAATTTTTCTAGCTCAAGAACAGTGTAAAAATTGATGTGTAAAACTAAAGCCGTAACGTTTTAGAATTCTAAATTCACCCACTAATCGATATAAAGGTGTCATTCTAAATCTGTTTCACGGAGAGATTATATGTTGAGACTTGTTGAAATTGAAATAACAGTGGTAGTAGTAAAGAAAACAGTCGTTAAAAATGGCAGTATTAATGTGAATGTGTGCAGATGCAGTAAAAAACAATAATGGATGTACAAATGAGATGTTCCGATTGAAATGTGAGAAGCAAACATTCTATGAACAAAAACCAAAATTTATCTTAGCCTGCAGATTTGACTCACTAACATAACAGTAAAGAAAACATGGCAATGGTATCACTTGAACGAAAATTGTACAAATTAAATCATTTCATTCTGGTAGAATAATC
Source organism: Sepiola atlantica (assembly GCA_963556195.1). NCBI lineage: Eukaryota > Metazoa > Mollusca > Cephalopoda > Sepiida > Sepiolidae > Sepiola > Sepiola atlantica. The sequence continues at coordinate 144,951,200 of OY744518.1, read as the reverse complement.
GATGCAATCAAATGTGAACAAGATGAGATGATTTTTTCGTTTTTTTTTAGTAGTGAAAATAAATTATAATTTGCTATCATGTTGTGTTAGAAATCACAGTACCGGCAATTCGCACTTGCTGACCCTTCCTTGTTAGAAATCACGGTGCCAGCAATCGCACTTGCCGACCCCTCCTTCAGAAGGAAGGAAAAGTGACCTTGACATTGACCGTAAACATTGGTGCCGCTAAGTCTGGAGTGAACCTTCTTTTGCGCACCTTTTTCCCCCATGCGGGGCTTTTTTCGAATCTGATAGCAGTTGAGTTTTTTGTGAGGAACAGTGAACCTCGTGTGTACCGACCCCTTGTATTTACAAGTTTCTAGTGTTGTGTTTTTCGAGTAATTAACCACGCGCCAACTTTTAAAAGGACTTAACGACCGAGCAATTAAAGTAACCTCGTGTCAATAATTTATCCCTAATTGATGATCAACTAAAAGGCTGATTACGCAGTTCGTACCGTTTCTGCAACACAAGACAGGCCATTCCCCTTTTGAAGTTCTCCCGGAATCAAGGTAAGTGTGGTTGTCGGCGTTACGACTGTGATTTTAGCCATCTTCTATTTGAGGAGAAATTCTCACAGTTGGGGAAAAGGAAATCGGGTGAATTTGGTTTTAAAAATGTTTTGAATAGTCAACAGGTTTGTAAGAATTATAATTTTGTTTCATAAAAGAGTTTGGGCATTTCTGCAGATTAGGGACGAGCCGAGATTTATTCATTTTTATTTTAGAAGAGCTCCAATAGTGTAAGGGGCCGACAACTCTCTTTTTATTTCATTTATAGTATATTAATAGAACATTTATTGAAAAGAAAATTTGGGAAAATCAGCAGTATGTTTTTTCATTTCAAAACGAACAGTCATCTTGTTTGGTTTGACACATTTTAGATTTTTCCTTTTTCAGTTTAAAATTTTTTTCTCTTGTTTTTGTTTTTTAAACGGGTGTCATTTGCATTTCCACTATGCAGGTGCATATATCGATGATGCGCTTGCAGAAAGTCCATCACTACCGGTTAATGGAAAAAAAAAAGTTGTTGGCCCCTTACACTATTGGAGCTATTCTAAAATGAAAACAAATAAATCTCGGCTCGTCTCTAATCTGCAGAAGTGTCAGAGTTTGCAACTTTAAAAGAAACAACACATGACGTTTTTTAGAGAGCTGATGATGATGTATACTCTACATCATCAGGGGTCTTTTTATTTCACTCCTGGTGGAGGAACCCCTCCCTGGTTTCTTCGACCTTGTTTTATCACTGAATAGATACCACAACAAAAACAAACACTGTTTATTCAGCAAAGTAGTGTGTTTCCTTGTTTTTTTCTTAAAGTTCGAAAAATATGTTTCCAGGACAAACGAATTGATTTGAAGTTTATGTTATCCAGAAAAATCTGTCTTACAGATAATTAGGTTAAATCCAAGATGTTTATGTTTTTGTGACTCCCTGTTTAATCGTGCGCGTCATCTGACGTACGGATGACCAGAAATGAAAAATAAAACCTTTTTGTTAGCATTTCTTTATACGAATTTTATTAGTAGTATTGTTCCTTCGAATTATAGTTTAATAATATCAATAATACATTTGTTTGATTTTTTTTTTTAGTTAATATAGTAATAAACAAATAATATTTATTTACATTGAAAAAAACATTTTATTATTAATGTGTTTGAAATAAATGGAAACATGCTATAATAATAAAATATTTTATTGAATTAATTTTAAGAAACAAATTATCAACCGAAAGTTCTTTTTTTCGACACTTTTTATTACACTTCATAAGATTTTCTAATCCCATATAAAATGTTTCCAAAAAAATTGTTTTTTGTTTGGCGCCGCCAAAGAAACTCTTGCAGGTGACTAGTAAAGTTGGTTATATACAAGTTGTATATGTCCATCTTAAAGTGAAAGAAATATGGGGGCACGTGATCTGTATGGATGGACGTAACTGCAAAAAAAAAAAAAGTTTTTTTTTAAAATAATAATACAAGTTGTTTTTTTACATTAAACTATTATCACCCGAAATGACATTTTTATAATTAATTTTACAAACAAATTATCAACCGAAAGTTCTTTTTTCTTAATTACGTTACTTTTTATTATACTTCATAACATTTTCTAATACCATATAATATGTTTCCAAATAAATTGTGTTTTGTTCGCCGCCAAAGAAATTCTTGCAGGTGACTAGTAAAGTTCCTCGCATAGCCCTAAAACGTTTGTTTTTTTTGGTGGTGGTGGGGCAGTTACGTCCATCAATACAGATCACGTGACTTCATATTTCTTTTACGTTAAGATGAACATATACAACTTGTATATAACCGTAAAGTTTCACTGATCTAATAGTGTCGATTAAATCATGCAAATTTATATTCACACAGAATAATTCTGCAGCTGGAATTATATCTGAAACTAACTTTTCCATTACTTTAATTTTAACGTTATCTTTATGGGAAGGAAATCAATAATTAGTAATTAACAAAGGAAACCGAAGTCGAAATTTTAAAAAGTTTTATTAATGTGAAAGTGTAAATAGTAATTTTTGTTATTCAGAAATGCTAACAAAAAGGTTTTATTTTTAATTTCTGGTCATCCGTATGTCAGATAATGCGCACGATTAAACAAGTGGCAAAAACATAAAAATCTTGGATTTAACCGATAATTATATTATAAACTTTTAAATAAACATCACCATGTTCTGTTCAATTATTTATTATAAAAATAAAATCATTGGTCTGTCAGTAAATTAAATTTAGTGTTTACAATAAATAATATGGGTGTGATAATTTCCATATTGTGTAGAAAAAAGGCCTGAAATCAAAAGTGTCGTTTACTTCCTGTTAAATGGTGTAATAAATATAGAAACAAAGACTATATCTTCAGAGAAAAAGTTATAGAAAATACAGTATTCTTACCTTTAACAAGTTACTCCCTTTAAAAAAAAAAGTGGGAAATGCAAAGACGCTTACTTAAGCGACATGGCTTTTAACAGATAAGTCAATAATACTGAGAAACAGGAAGTTGTACAAAATCTGCTGAATGCTGTCAGAATTGTACAACTTCCGGTTTATCATTATTAACATTGAATTTTTAACTTATTGCATCTGCGAAATGCTTTTTGTTCCAATCACAATATAAACTTCAGTTATTCACCATACCCTATTAACATTCTAGGGACAAATGTTGATGATGATCGGTCTTACAACTTACTATTTGTCTTGTGGGTACGTGCAAAATTAATGGTCTATCCCCCCTAAATTTAAAAACATTTTGACCCCTACCTTCAGTTCAAAATTCAGGAAATCAACCGATTTTAATGAAATGTTCAGTATGATCATGAAATATAATGAACCCATTTTTTTTTTACATCTTAGTAAAAATGTAGCGCATTTTTAACGACAGCTAACAGAACAAAAAAGGGCTAACAAAAAATAGATAGTACAACAAATAAATGAGTTCTCCTGTATTCTAATAAAGAATTCTATTTTTAATTTTGAAGAGTCAAATGACAGGGGGAGATAATTCAAAATATTCCCTCTGATGTATCTTCAAAGGGGATTTATATATATGCACGTAAAAAGATTATTTAGGAATCAAACAATCACAACAGTTTATAGTATTTGGTGTCAATAAAAATTTAAAAGATTTATTGAAATAAATAAAGCATCACAGAAAAAAATAGAAAAATACGTAAATTAAAGGGAAAATACATGAAACATAGGAAATAAAGTTTTGGAAATAAATGAAAGTTTTACACTGGGTAAAATCTAGTAATCTGTGTGAAAATAGTTTCCAGTGCAGTGTTTTTCTGAATTTTTGTTTTCACATAAACTTGTCAGGATTCTAGGGGGAATCCCGGTTACATGTTCATAATACAAGCAATGTCACATGCAAGGCAAAATAATAATTCACAGGCATTAGGTTGTTTAAATAAAGCGTTTATTGAACGTGTGTAACAACAATGAAACAGGGTACATTAATACGTATAGTGTGTATGTGGAATGATGAATGCTGTGTGTATATATGTATGTATAATGTGTGTGGAGTTGAAATAGTTCATATGATTGAAACGCACATGGGAAAATATGTTCAATAAAGAAATTGTATACGTTAAAATAAAATGTTCTGGAGAAGAAATTTTCTCTGTAGTAATATGAATGCGTGTGTGAAGAAAAATCTCTTACCGAGAAAAAAACGTGTTTATAAATTTGAACACGTGTGATTTTGTGGGTCAGACAAGGAGACTAGCAGCGTCTCCGATGACTACCGTCTGCCGTGGTAGGATCTGAAAAAGAGGCCTGTCTCACATCGTGCACCGGTTTATATAATCAAGAAGGGCAGAAACTCTGTGTCGTCTTCCAGTGAAAAGCGACGCCTACTGGCAAACAGGTCCAATTATATTTGAGAGGGGGAGATAACTGCTACAAGCTCAAAATATAATATCTTCCAAGTTCAGAGCGTTAAAATCCATTTTTAGATAAATCCTGGGGGGAACATTTTGAATTATCTCCCCGTCGTTTGGCTCTTCAAAATTAAAGATAAATTTTTTCGGCACCAATAAATGTTACGAAAGGCAAGGTAAGTTACTCTTCTACTAACGTGGATTAGTTTATTTGTGTTTTAACTTATTTTAAAGAGATTTTTCTTCAAAACAAACCTGGTGTCTACCTGTTCAGTTAGAACGGAAAAAATTTACTTAAATTACACAGTTTCGATAATCGCTCAAAAAACGAAAATTAAGCAAAATACTAGTATAACATTACATTTTCCCACGATTAATGACATTTATTGGATGTGTTTCTAACACTATTTTGTTTATTTTTCGATTTTTCACCGATTATCAATGGTCCCTGTGCAGGGCTCATGAACAGCCATTTTGTTTTTCTTTCTAACTGAACGGGTGGACACCAGGTTTGTTTTGACTAAAAAAAACGCTTTAAAATAAGTTAAAACACAAATAAAGTTATCCAGGTTAGTAGAAGAGTAACTTATCTTGCCTGTTATAACATTTATTTGTTGCCTATTTGTTTTTGTTTTAGCCCCTTTTCGTTCCGTTAGCTGTCGTAAAAATGCCCAAAATCTATTATTTTGTGTAAACAAGAAATACTTTAGTGCTTCTTTAGTTTCGCTCCGACATGTAAGGCCTCTCTTTAAAAAAAAACTAGCTAAAGAAATGCATAAACTTACGTGGTAATTGAAATGAAGGCTGTACACCAAAAATTACGCAAATTCATCCAGTATTTATTAAATTAGAAAAAAAAAATGATTTTATCTATCGTTCGCCACATTTTATCTATCGGTCGCAAGGGAGATAACTCAAATTTTTTGTTCTCAGTCGCTATTTCTTCTCGGTATTATTTATAACAGTCCTACTTCCCAAATTTGAGTTATCTGCATTGTCAAAATGTTTTTTTTTTAATAGCATACGATAGATAAAATCGTGTTTAATCGTGTTTTTTTTTTTTTTAATTCAATAAATACTGGATGAATTTGCGTGTACCACGTAAGTACATAACAAAGTTTATACATTTCGTAAGCTATTTTTTTAGACACGGAGCAAAACTAAAGCAATAATAGAGTTATATCATCAATAAAGTTATATCTCAAAGTACTAAAAAAAAAAATTTTTTATTCAATGAAATTAAAGCACTGTAGATGTTAACAATTTAAAAAATAATAAAAAAAAACTTTCTTATAAATATATAAGAAATTATCCCCTTATATATAAGAAAAAGCCCCTAAAGTCCGTGTTCATAAAATCAATATAACTCGAAGAAAAATTAATTTCTTGAATAAACGATATTATCATTGAATTAAGCATAGTTTATTCAATATTTTCACCAAAAAAATAATATAATTAAAAAAATAAATTTATGTGATTTTAATGATAACAGTTTCCGGGAAATATTAAAAGGCGATATTCTAATATTTCCTTTGTACACATCAGCAAAAGAAACTTTTTTTTATAATCTTGAAATGTAGGAATAAATCCAAATGTAAGAAAAAATCCAATTCAAAGTCAATACCCTGAAAGGGGCCGAGGCAGCAGTCGGGGGTGGGTTGCAAAAGGAATTGCTCCCTTAGCGACCCAACCAATAGGTCTTGTAACAATATGTAATGGGGCAGAGAAAGGATTTCTCTGCAGGAGCAACGATCCAGAGTCTGGTCTATAGTGAGTCGAAAAATGTACTAATTCTGGTCACCACCAAGCTCTGGAACACAATAACACTTCTAACAGTTAACTCCTTGGTGAGAGGTAGAACCTCAATTTATAGGCTTGTAACAACCTGCCACCCCCATTCTTAACATGCATAAATATCACCTCTTTATCTCTGCTCATGTTGGTCTTATCGCCCCCCCCCCTTGAAGGCCGGCACCAGCAATCGGTATGTATCACTTTCTTTTTTTTCCACACACTCCCAACAAAAGAGAAAATAAATAAAAAGTTAGAAGAAAAAAAAGAAGTATCGAAATCCTCGATTTTTCAACTTTCAAACTCTAATCTGATATGCGCGAAAAAATAAAGATGTAAGTCATGCAAAACGGCTCTCTTGATCATGTTCACACAACAGAACTGCCCGCTGTCGAGAGGAACGCTAATCGTATACAAACTCCAATTTTAACTTGGGAAAAAGGGAAGGGGATTCCACAATTTTTACACACCCATCCCTTTTTTAGTCACAGTTTAAGGTCCTCTCTTAAAACCTCCACCGGTAAATTCTGGTTTCTTTCTAGACCCCCAATAAACTGGGTCTACTGGGTCGCCGAGGCCTGCAAAATTGACAGAACCACTGTTCCTCTTCAGGTGGTGCAACAACTAAGCCCACACTGTTAATCTTGGTCACTTGTTGCCTGCAACCGTACACCCATGAACCGTCATCTTGCTCAAGCAACAACAACAAACTAAAAAGGGGAGCTCACTCCTACTATCCCACATCATATAAGGAGATGACTTAGCCCAAGGGGGACAACTCAAAGACACTTAAACATTGTTGGTATCTTCTTGTGAAGACTACAGTTCTATAAAAAAAAAGGAAAAACAAAACAAACAAAAACAAAACGAACAAAAGCAAAACAAATCATTGCAACAAGTCTCTCAGAATTTCGTCAGGCAATCCGCGACCTGTTCTCGACCATTCAATTTAGATCTCCTCCTTCACCATCATTTCCTTCACCCTGGCTACATCAACTCTGAGACGCCGGTCACTCACAAGATTTGATGACTTTAAAGTCTCTACCAGAGACGCATTGTCCGTTTTACAAAGAACTTCAGGCAACCTAGGTAGTCTGAATATCTCTTGAAGCATTGCGGCTATCAACATTCCGGCATCAGCTGCTTCACTAAGCGCAAGAGTCTCTGAAGCTAACAGGCTTTTTGTTACCCGGTCATGTTTTTTTTATGACCAACATATAGGAGCCATTCTGTTCATCTTGCCACAAACAAAGATGATAAAACCACCCTGTGAAGATCCATCCTCCAAACTAGCATAGGTGGCATCTGAATAACAAACAATATTCAGATCCGAAGGTTTTCCAAGTTGTCCTTGATTGTAACCTTATTAGCGATTTGTTTGCCTCGAAGAGTAACTTTACCTTTGGATATTTTCCAATATTACTCATTCTACACACATCAAATGATACATCTGGTCGCGTCTGGGTGGATACCCACATCATTTGACCTGTCAATTTTTTTAACTCTGTCTTCTCCTCTTGACTCAATTCATCATTTTTTCTTAATGATCTTCCTTTCTTTATGTCTATTGGGGATAAGGCCGAAGCATATAGATTTTGATCCAAAATAATCCCAAATCCCAAAAATTTGAATGTTCCACTTTCATGCTTCCCAATTTTGAAAATCTTTTCCAATTCTGCGATCACATTTTTCTTAAATAAATCATTTCCACAGAATATGAAATCATCAACATGTATTGCCAGAATGCCCATCAATTCACCAGTGGCATCATGCCAAAGAAACAGTGCATTGTCATATGCACTCACCGTTCCTTTTAAGTGCGTTAACTCATGATTAACTCGCTTGTACCATGAACGAGGTGCATCGTTTAATCCATAAATACATCATTTCAGCTTCCACACCTGTGATTTTGGACACACATCAGATGGTGATCTAAGAAATACCTCTCTCTCCAGCATATTACCTAGCAGAAATGCGGAGGTAAAATCAAGAGTCTCCACCAGCCACGTCATAACTGAGGCCGTTAACAATACGAGACGCATAGCCTCACGGCTGCACGTTGGAGAATCTGTTTTTAGGTTATGAGAATCTTCTTCATAACCACGTACAACAAGACGAGCCTTCATTATCTTTTTGTCCTTCACAAATTTTTCTGTTATCACCCATCTTGTTGATATACATTTTTGCCCTTTATCAGGAACACATTCATATACTTCATGAATTTCCATATTTTCCAATTCTCTTTTCTTTGCATCAATCACATCTTTTCCTTGTTCTTGTTCAGAAGAAAGCAAAATTGCATGTTCTTGATAACTTACTTCCTCTGTTTGAGGAAATTGTCTCCATTGATCCACATGATCCCAATTGATACATAAGGGATTTTCATTTTCGACTTCAGGTTTTATATTTAGCCAATGGCTATACTTTCCTGTTGACTTTGGTTGTGTGTTCATAACCATCCCTTTTTTCCATTTATTACTCCCTCTCAATTTATACTCTACAACTTCGTTTCTACTCGGTTTTATACTGTTATTTTTCACTTCCTTTCTGTCGCAATTTGAATTGGTATTATGTTGTCCTTCATCTTCCTCCTCCAAGACTTCATTCATCTCATTTGAAGAATTTGTATTTTCTTAATTTCTGGTACTTCGCAATTCCCTGTCTACCTTCATCAAGTGACATGGATGCATCCTGAAAAATGCTCCTCCATGTCTGATCAATACACATTGTCCTTCTTTACCGAAAACTTTAGCCAGACCACGCCATCCTTTATAGTTTTGTCTTCTATAGTAGACACTACTATAGAAGACAAAACTATAAAGGATGGTCACAAGGATGGTCACCTGTCACAAAACCTTCATCTGCATAAGTCCTTATATTGGATCTCAAAGCTCTCCAAATTCTTTCACTTGATTCAGCTTCCATGAAGCTTTTCCTTGCTGCATGTAGGGCATTTAAATTTATTCTAACCATGTCACTTATTGTTGCAGTTTCAAGTGCAGGTAATATATCATTCAAAACTGAGGGGGTGTTAATGTTAGACCCAAATACAAGCTCATTTGGACTATAGCCAGAATGACTCTGAAGTGCATTTTTTGCGCTGACAGCCCATGCCAAAGCTATTTCTGGCTCACATTTTTCATCATCTAATGTTTTTTTCATTGCTTCCGCAATTATTAGATTATGACGTTCCACGGTACCATTGCTGAATGGACTTTCAGCAGCTGTCGTGCATGTTTCAATATTCAGCTTTTCATTCATCTGTCGGTAGCCCTCATTATTAAACTCTCCTCCATTGTCACTTAAAAGTCGCTTGGGAGCTCCAAAATAAGATATCCACATTAAAAATATGTTGCGAATAATTTCTTCGCTTTTTTTGGTTTTAATTAATCTGGCAGCAGAGTACCTAGTTGATGTATCAATTAGGTGCAGAATCCAGCATTGGTTATGTCGATTTTCCTTCAAATCCAAACATACAGTGTCATTAAACCTGTTACCAAGAGCCAATCCTACAACTGGTCGAGGAGAGGGTCTTCTAAACCTCTGACAAACTGAAGAATCACAAACATCTTTGATCTGATTCAGAAATTCCTTATCATTAAATGCCTTACTACCTTTAACCAAAGCTATTAATTTCTCTTTAGATGCATGAGCAAATTGTCTGTGCAATTTCTCAGCTTTTTTTCTTTTTTCCACTCTAGAGCATCCTTTTAAAGTCTCACAGTGCAACACTATGTTTGGTGCATTTTTAACTGCCAAAAGCATATTAGTTAGTGGAAGACTATAATGTCCAGAAGTTGTGATTTGCAATTTTATATATCTGCCAAAAATTCGACAGCTGTCAGTTTTAAAATTTAGTAGTATTCCTGCAGTTTTCATAGATTTATGACTTAATAACAGGTGTAAATCATTTTTGACGATGTCAGCCTCAATATAACCTCTGACACCTTTTATACCCCCTATTGTTACAGGAAATTTAACTGTTTTAATGGCTTTCACTTCCACCCCATCTCCAAAACAAAATGTTCTAACAGTTTCCACCAACTGCTTATCTCGGTCATTCAATGTATCAAAGAATATATTAAACCAAAGCTCTCCAGCAACAGTTCGTGAACAAGCAGAGTCCAATACTGCCATACCCAATGTCTCTTTCACAAGATTGGACATTTTTACATTAGTATAAGAGTCATTTATCACTGTTCGATAACATGAATCAACATTAAACAAAGTAAAGTTCACCTGGTCTGAATCCACGACAGTGTGTATATTGTTTCTAGAATTGAAACTCGTACAGTCTTGGGCAAAATGCTTAATTGAATTACATCTAAAACAACGAAGTATCTTACCTTGTCTGTCTGTTGGATTTGTATTGTAATCCCGGTAATAATTTTTTTTCCTTTTTTTATACTTGTGTTACTATAATTGACTGTTTCAACTTCTTCCTTGACAGCAGGGACGGTTTTACCTTCCGTTGACGAAATGTCTGAAAACACTTTCTTCAATGTTTCCTTCATTGTGGCATATGTTAAGCTCGAACATGTGGTTCTTGCCAATTTTTCATTTTCTTCTGAGACATTTGCTGCATTCAGAACAAAATAAGCCTACACTCCTTCTGGCAAAGTGATTCAAAATTTCCTTAATTTTTGGTATAAAAATTCGTATCGTACCCAAAATTCATTTATGTTAACCCCGGTCTCTCTTTTGTAGGTGTAAAATTCCTTAAATGACATATATGCCATTGTGTTCTCGTCCACTAAGTAAATTTCGTCTAATTTATTGAGAATTATATTTAACCCATTTGGAGTACCAATATCCGTGGTTGCCAAATGTCAAACACATTCTCTTATATTTTGTGGTAGTGACAAAAATACTGCTGGGCCATGTTTTTCTTTAGGCAAATCCGTGAATAGAGACCATATGCCAATGTCTTGTTTCCATTCTGCATAAGAATCCTGGTTCAATAGAATGGGTGGAGTTTTACTAAACGAAGCCATCTTTCTTTTAAATGTGTTTCAACTTTTGTTGAACAAGACAGATAACTTCTTATCACACAAAGAAGACAGCCTCTGCTACCAATGTTAATCTTGGTCACTTGTTGCCTGCAACCGTACACCCATGAATCGCCATCTTGCTCAAGCAACAACAACAAACTAAAAAGGGGAGCTCACTCCCACTGTCCCACATCATATAAGGAGATGACTCAGCCCAAGGGGGACAACTCAAAGACACTTAAACACACACAGTCAAAATGGAACCAATCATCGCATTGATCACAGGCAATCATTGATCTCGAATCTTCAGGTCTGTTGCAAGTTGGACATATCCAGATCCTGGTGCTTTCATGTGGTTGGGAAGATAGGATTTGGTCTTGTGAGTCTACTGGTTCTTCATTTAAGACTTCCTCTGCAGGTTCCTTTGATTGCGGATAGATTTCCAGTGGAAACAGGTGCTTGATGGAATGAATCAGTACAGAACCGTTTCCCTTTCTCACCTTGGCGGAACGTACCAATCCGTCACTACCTTCGATCAGTTCAAGGACCTCGCCTATAGACCAAAATGGTCTAGTCTTGAGGGGGTTCTTAATTAACACTATATTACCCTTCTTGATGATGTTCTCAAAAGAAGGGCCTGATAACCTGAGATTTCTTTCTCTTAGACTCAAAAGGTAGTCTTCCTGCCATATCTTCTTAAATTTCTCCAAACTCTATTCCTGATAACGGAGCGTCCTCCTCAAATTGGTCCTGCTAAGAGGCTCCGTTGTTTCCAGATCATCATTCAGTTGGATTAACAATCCTTGGCTCACATTTGAACCTACCAGAGAATTCGGAGTTAGCCCATCCAAACTATCAGAGCTTCTATAAGTCAGGGGGCGGCTATTAATGGCCCGCTGAACATCTGATAATATGGTCAGTAGTCTAAAATAATCCACCTTTCCTCTTCCTATCGACTTGTACAGACAGTTCTTGATAGTCTTAATTGTCCTCTCTCAAGTGCCTTCATACCAAGCTGAATAAAGGGGTATAGTGCAATGTTTCAAGTTATAGATACCAAATTGTTCTTTGGATTCTTCTGTAATCATCCCCCCATCTATCACTCTGGCAGCAGCCATGAAAGTCTTTGCATTGTCAGAGTAAAGATGAGAGGGGATGCCATTCACATTCGTGAAGCGAACAAAGGCCTGTACGAAAGAAGATACACTCATGTCAGGGACGAGTTCTATGTGAATAGCTCTGACACTCATGCAGGTAAAGATGAGGATATACATCTTATAATCTCTCACTTCTCCCTTGACCCAGATGTGACTGGTGTAGTCCACGCCAGTATGGAGATATGGCCTCACTAAATTTACTCGAGGACCAGGGAGGTCTGTTGCATTTGGGGCTGAAAAGGCAGTGGCATTGTACCTTTTGCATCTGGCACAAGCATTCACTATCCTTTTAACAGCTTGTCTGGCCTGTGGGATCCAATAACCTGCCAGCCTTACTTCACTTAAAGTTGTCGCCAAGCCTAAATGTTGGCTTCTCCGGTGGTATTCCTTTATTATTAGGTTTGTCACATGATGTTTTTTTCCCAACAAAATAGGATTCTGAACTTCATACGGATGATATTCTGATCCGCCTATTATTCCCCTAGAACAGATGATATGGGAAGAGTCCAGAAAGAGGTTTAGATTCTTTACTAGTTTCGGTTCACCCTTGCCTTCAGGATCCAACAAAAAGTCCAATTCTTGTGTAAAAGATTCTCTTTGCATGGTTTTTATTAAATAAATATTGGCCTGAAGGTTCTGGTCCGCATCCCTCTTCAGAAGTTTGTTGACGAACTTAAACATCAAAGTAATAACATTAACCAATTTGATGAAGCTGGAGAATCGCTCTACCGAGACAACAGAAAAAAGTTCATTATCATTTCTCGTTAACATATTAACCGAGGGATGAACACTGAAAGACAAGCCAACTTCACTTTGCTCCAGTGTATCTCCTCCTGCCTTATCCATGCAGGGCCCGTATACCAATGAGGAAGTTTCTCCTTAAATTTCTTCAAGTTTAATCCTCTTGTTATATAATCGGCCGGATTATCTTCCGTCGGCACGTATTGGAAACTAAATTCTAACTTTGATTCTGTCTTCATTGTAGCTGTCATCTGTGCTTTCGCAAACACCAGCACTGACTGTCCATCCTGTACAGCATATGCTGCAAAGCCATATGCTGCTTTGGAGGCATATACAAGAAGCATACATCTTCTTTACCTCTTCTGTAGAAAAGGGGAGATTCCTTGCTCTTACAAAATGAAGCAGTTGAGTTATCCCCGGATGACACAGTCCATTGTGGAGATCAGCGAGTGTAGATGTATTAAAGGTTGAACAAGTGTATGCCCGGGAAAATGTGTCAGGGACCACATTATCTTTACCAGGACGATACTTGATAGTGTAGCTGAATGCGGCAAGTTCCAGTCTCCATTCCTGAATTTTTGCATTCTTGATTTTTGTACGTCTTTTACTATCAAACATAAAGGCTACTGACCGCTGATCGGTAATCAAAGTAAAGTGGCTTTGTGCCAGATAATGGCTCCATTTACGCACTGCCTCAATAATTGCAGTCGCTTCTTTTTCTACGATGTGGTATTTTAGTTCACTGCCCTGTAGTGTTCTAGACATAAACGCCACTATTCGTCTTCCTTGATTAAGAACGGCGGAAATCGCAACATCGGACGCATCACACTCTACCTCAAAGGGAAAGTTTTCATCCACCGTCTGGAGAGTAGCCTTTTCTAATTCTATTTTCAGCAAGTTGAATGATTTCAAGGCCTTCTCTTCCAATGGGAATTTTTTGGCGTTTTTTAGCGGTTCAATTTTGTTAGAAAATTCATGTATCCATTTTGCATAGTACGCAAACATTCCAATTATCCTTTTAAGTGATTTTAAGCTCCTTTAATGGGCGAAGTCGCTCTGTATCAGGCTTGATGACACCATTCCCAACACAGTACCCCAACACGTTAATAGAAGGCACGGACTTTACAGTCTTTGATTGGTTAAGAGTAAGGTTTCTCCGACCAACAGTTTCTAGGAACTGCTTTACATTTTCATCATGTTCCTCCTGAGTATGTCCTGCAATTGTTACATTGTCAAGGTAGGGGAAAGTACCACGCAGGTTCCCCTCTTTTACTATACTGTCCATAGCACGCTGGAAGGTAGCGACCCCATTTGTAACTCCAAACGGAATTCTACAAAACTGATACAAGCATCCATTTGCCTCAAACGCGGTATAATTTTTATCAGCTTCATTAAGCGGCACTTGGTGGTAGGCACTTTTAAGATCAAAAGTGGAGAATACCTTGTATTTTACAAGATCATTCACCATGTCGTCTATCCTTGGCAATGGGTAGGCATCTAATTCTGTGTATTGGTTAATTGTTTGTGAATAATCCACACACATCCGCTTTTTATGTCGGTGGGTGGGGTCCTTCGCTATCACTACTTGGACTCGCCATGGTGATATGCTGGTTTCGATTATGCCCTCAGAGAGTAGATGATTAACTTCCTCTGCAATGAATATCTGATCGTCCTTGCTAAAACGTCTGGATTTGGCAGCTATTGGTTTGCAGTTTGAAGATACATTTTTAAAAAGTGACGGCTCTTCTATTTTTGCTGTGGCCAATGCACAGAGGGGGGAGCTCTATCCATAGTTAACTCAGGACGGGGCCCGCCGTATTTGAAAGTTACACTTTGATGTTGACACAAGAAATCCTGGCCAAGTATTAAGTCTGAACACAGATTTTTCAGAATATCAAGCCGTATAGCAACGTACATCTGGTTATTAAGATCGAGAGCTAGGTTAACAACAACATAGCCCTTGGAACGAGTATTCAAGGTTTTCTGAGCCATAGAAATGTCTTTATTGGACGGATAAACTTTTAGTTTTAGTTCCTGCACAATTCTTTCGTTAAGATAGCTGTCAGTACTGCAAGAATCTTGTCCCGTTAATAGTCGCATGTGTTGCAGCTGGCGCGAGTCCTTGTGGTATGTTTGAAAATGTGGTCAGTAAGTGAGAACTGACCAATGTTGCCACTGAACTTGAAGACTTAGATTTGTACACGCGGGCATAATGTCCTTTCTTGGAGCATTTATTGCAAGTAGCCTCGCGGGCGGGACAGCTATCCCTTGAATGATAGGAGAAACCACAAAAGAAACATTTACGATTCTTATATGTTGCAGCTGTAGCCGATTCACTGGGAGGAACTCGAGGACTAGAACAACTACATTCACATACCCGTAGTGATCCTGGGTCCACGACCGTAGCCAGGTAGGTATCCGGAGTTGCATACGCATCACTATTATGCTGGGCTATATCCAACGCAGAGGCTTGGCTGTATGCCGTCAGAAGGTCCAGCGTTTTATTTTCCAGGAGCCGCTGTTGTATTGAAGGCGAGGATATTCCAGAAATGAATGCATCACGCATTGCCTCGTCACCACACTCCTCTGCACTGTGGTCGCGGAAGTTGCAATTCCTTTTTAGTTTCTCCAACTCTCGGAAAAATTCGTCCATCATTTCTCCCAGCTTCTGCCGTCTGGTTGCTAGTATATGTCTTGCAAAGACTTCATTCAGTGTTTTAATAAACAAGCTGTCCAGCTTTGCTATAGCAGCATCAAAGTTCGTACATGTCTCTATAAATTCATAAACATTAGAGCTCACACAGCTTAACAGGGCTCTGTATTTGTTTGGTATCCTATCTTCATAATCTTCAAGGTAATTACTTAATATTGCACGCCAGTGTGGGTATTCCTTGGCAGCTGTCGGTAGACTGGGATCAATGTCTAGGCATTTTGGTTTCCATGTCACATCCATTTTAGTATCGTGGTAGACTTAAAAAAAATCTTTTTTTTTTAGTTGAATAAATTGTAATAAAAAAACATGTGTTACTTGGAAGCCAAGCTTTATTCAACTAAAACGAGGAATACAAAATGGTGGCAGATATGGCCAGTTTTATACACGTCAGCTAACGACTTCCAGCTCCGGGAGCACATATGGAAGCCCATACGAATGTAATATAACAATAACTTTAGAGCCACTGGGTAGCTGCTTTCAGAAACAGAAAGATGTTCGATAAGTTGAAGGGCTCTACCTTCTAGGGAACACCTAAAAAATATAATTTACTAGTTGCAGATGGTATTGATGCTGCACAGTTCTCAAACTTAGTGAGAAAGTCTTTGAAGCTTCTCTTATTTGTTTCAAATTCCTTTCCACTGAAACGTGGTCCATTCAACTTTATTTTAAAGGGTTCCACCACAAAGGATGAATGGGCTGTTGGGTTGAAGAGGAAGGATCTACCTGGTTCAGGGGTACACGCTGCTTCCTGACTTTGAGGGTTGAATGGCTGGTCTATATTGGGGGATTGTTGGTTTTTAGAAGGGACCACTGGAGTTTTTCCTTCTCTTGATTCCCTCAAATCATTCATTTGCTGACGCACATCTCTCTTAAATCCAAAGGATGTCTGAAACAATTCGGCTAACTCTTCAGACTCCTCCTCGGCAGCCAGTTGTTCCTCCATTGTCCATGACACTGCCTCTAGATCTTCTAACCATCCTTCTATATCCTTTTCAAAGGACAAAAACACTTTCATCGACATTTGTTCCTTTTCTAGACTCTTTATGGTTGATCTTATCTTCCGTTGAAGATGAGTCCTCAGTTTCTCTATTTCCCTCATACTGACCGGGTCCGCCATTTGGTTGGTAAAGGGAAAAGCAAGTTTGTGTCACAGCAACGTTCTTTTCCGTTGGTTGTAAATCCCAAACTAACCTTTCTTAGTTAAAACGATTTCCTTTTTGCAATATGTAGGAATAAATCCAAATGTAAGAAAAAATCCAATTCAAAGTCAATACCCTGAAAGGGGCCAAGGCAGCAGTCGGGGGTGGGTTGCAAAATGAATTGCTCCCTTAGCGACCCAACCAATAGGTCTTGTAACAATATGTAATGGGGCAGAGAAAGGATTTCTCTGCAGGAGCAACGATCCAGAGTCTGGTCTATAGTGAGTCGAAAAATGTACTAATTCTGGTCACCACCAAGCTCTGGAACACAATAACACTTCTAACAGTTAACTCCTTGGTGAGAGGTAGAACCTCAATTTATAGGCTTGTAACAACCTGCCACCCCCATTCTTAACATGCATAAATATCACCTCTTTATCTCTGCTCATGTTGGTCTTATCGCCCCCCCCCCCCTTGAAGGCCGACACCAGCAATCGGTATGTATCACTTTCTTTTTTTTTCACAGAAAATAAAAAAATTGAAAAAATTGAGAAACTGGTCCACTATGAAAAAAGGAATTTGAAAAATTGGATAATTTCTACTAACGATTAACTAGGAGAGGTATGAATGTCCGGTAAACAGACGGAATTTACACCCCACCCACTACCCACTACCCACCACTCGCCATCATCTAAATTTTGTTTTCGGAGAATCAACGACCCCCAACAATTAAGAATCATTTGAGTAATGATAACAGACGTTATCAATAATTTCCGAGAATTTAAAACATCCAAGTTAAATACGAATCTTTTTAGATGAAATCTTAATTGTGTACACTGTACATTAAAAAAATTCTAATTAAATAAGCATTTCCTTTTTTATTACAAGAAAATAAGGGTACTTGTAATTAATTTTTTTATAACCTAAAGAAATTAAGGTATAATAATTTTTCAATTTTTATAAAAAAACATTTTTCTATATAAAGTTAAAAATAATAAAACAAAATATTATTGCATACCATACAATGCTGCATATATCGATATGCAGGAATGCAGGATTGTATGGAAGACTGTAAATGCAATAATAGCCGGTTTGTTTACCTTATAGGATTGAGACTTATCCCAATCCTATAAAGTTAACTGACCAAATGCAAGAGTAAAAAACACAAGTCACGCATACAAATACCAGCTAAAAACGAAACAAGATATTGATTACAAAAAGTAGCTCTCACAACAAATGTTGCCGAAAAAACAAAGATGGCTGTCACGTGGGGTGCCGCCAATTACTGGTCGTTAAATATGGCACATTGACAAAATTTATCTTTTTTCCCTTTGACGCTTGACAAGAGGACAACGTTTCGCCTCCCTTCACCCTCCTGGGCATGGGAGGCTCGCGGCTACTATTCAAGTCACACACACACACATCAAGGCCTACAATTCTCACTCACGCAAGCTCGTACAACCACACACAAAAGGCAACATGCGCAAAAATTCACACATGGTTACACTTTCGCACACACTCCTAAATTACAGACATAAATATTTTAGTACTTCTCTAACTGAACATTTGAAATGAACAATTAATGTCTTGCATTTTGTATAAATAATGTTTTATTTTTTCTACTTTAATTAAACTTTCATCTTTAATTCATGCATGTTTTTATCCATTTTTTTTTATAAACATTTCTTATAACAATTCTAATGTAAACGTGGATCTTAGCACATTCTCTAATATACAACATCTTATGCTGCTACAACTTCTTGACTTGACCAATGAGGGTTTTTTTTTTTACTAAACTTTCACTTTTTGGATAATTATGCAATTTTTAGTAAAAAAGTAGTTATATATTTTTTATTTCAGTATCTTTGAAATAGTTCCTGAAAACTTATATTTATCTTTCAAGGAATTTTTATAATTAATTTATTCAATTTTCGAATATAGCTGAATTTCATTTTTTTTAACTGCCGTGATAACATTTTTCATTATAAAATTTTTTTCACATATACACTTTTTTCTTTTATGCTTTTATCTTTCAGACACAATAAAAGATTAAACAGAAACTAGTAAAAAGATTTATAATAAGCCGCTTTTAATAACCATAGTCCGTATAAGTCACAGTCATTTTTGCACGTACCTTAGCAAAGAAAGATGACAGACACAGAAATGAAATTTGTAAGTAACCGGTTTATTGGTCAGATATTGAAAAATGGTTATTTCAGCTGTTGACGAGGAATGTCTAGTTGTATTACTTTTGTCTGAGGTCAGAGAAACAGGTTTGGTACTTCGATGCTGGTTGGGTGTGAACGTCGCACCAAGGTTGGATGACTGCTGGGCAGACTGAGAAGGAAGTTGTCCTGGGTAGGATGGGTAATTTCGTTGGAAGTATAGTAGGAAAGACAGGTAAAATCGCACAATTCATAGTGAGCAATTTGTCCTTAGAAAGACGAATTGAATGTCAGTATCTGAAAAGAGGAACGTTGATTATTGTTGTTCTCGGTTTAGTCAATGGCTAAAAAGGAGTCAATAGCCACATGCAAACAGATTGTTCCGCATAACAGCTGGTATTTACTTGCTTCCCACAGCAGCAAGATGTGACACAAGGCAGAAAAAAAAGCAGCTTCATCAAGAGAGCATTCTGGTTGGGTACAAAAATAACCGAGAACAAACTTGTCTACATTCCCCGGAAGGGGTGCCATAGGTAATCAGCAATAAACTAAAACCGCCCCCATCCTGAAGGAAGAGATAATGCCTAGGAGGGATGCTGTCAGAATGATGCCACAGCAAACCTTGGTTTAAAGAAAAAATTGTGGTGGGTTAGGATTGATATTTACAAGCTTCTCACTGCAGCAAAATGTTTAATAAGGGGGTCATATAGTAAGTACAAAAATAGCTGAGAACAGGCTGTCAGGCGACCAGCAATAAAGCAAACCCTTACCACCCAGGACTTAACCGAACCATACCTCATTCTGAAAAAGAAGGATCTGGAGCTGTCAAGTCAAACCATAGGTTGCCAGAATGATGCCAAAGCAAACTAATAGGTGTTTTCTTGTTTCCCAATGCAGCAAGATGTGGCACAAGGCCAAAAGGTGAGGAAAAGCAGCTGAAGAAATCGCACTCACCAGATTTTGTAGAGGATAAGACAATACTAAAGAAAGAATGATAAAGTCTATTTATATAAAATAATTCATTTTTATTAACTACTTTAGACGACGAAATATAAAGAGTTCATAGAATACGAAAGTTCAGAGAGTGCCAAAAACGTTCTGGTGAAAGAAGAGTTACTTGTGTGTAAGAAGAAATTGAGTACACGTTTGTTTTAGTTGGTGCATTTACATGTGTGTCAGTATGTGCGTATATTAGCATGTTCGTTTTGTAAGTGAGAGAGTGTATGTGCTTCGTCAGGCATTGTATTTAGAAGTTTGTGAAAGTCTCTTGTTATGTCTGTGCTAGACAGGATTATGTCATGCATACGTCTGTTGTCTCTGGAAGAAAAGAGGAAGTAAAACGCTGTGTTTTATATGTAGCAGTTGCATGAGCGAGCTATTTAGTATCAGAGTACGTTTAACTGAGATGGTGATTCGGCTTTGCGCATGCGTAATAATTGACTCTTTACTGCATAGGAGTATGAGACGTCAATGTGTAACGAAATTCATACGCTTCAACATATTTGGTGCCAAATATGTTGGCTCGTATGAATTTCGCTACACATTGACGTGTCATACTCCTACGCAATTTTGTGACTGAATGCTTTTTGCATTTTGATTGGCTGCTAAGATCAGAGAACACTTTGAATTATTTATTTTCTAAAAAAAAAATACAATTTTAACAAATTAGGCACAAGACTTTCAAAATGTGGAGAGTAGGGGGTCGTGGTAATCTTCTGTCTATCTGACCCATTCGTCTAAGAACTGTTCCTTTTTCTCTTTTGACATTTGTTCATCACTTTCACTTCACCTCAAGGTCTGAGAGAATTGCAACACGCTGTGATTGACAGATGAACACCCTAGGAGGGATGGGGGTAGAAAGGCCAGTAGCCCTCCCTGGAAAGTTTTCTAGAGCAGTCTTTCAGGACGCAGTATCCAACGAGTGCCACTTCGTAAGAGAAGGACCGACATTGAAGATTCTTTTCCTTGCCTACCCCAACTGTCAGCTAAAACTAAAGTCGAAACTGGAGATTGGGGTGTAGGTCAGACATGAATAAAATGTCTGTGCTAGCCCTGCTAATTTCCTCTTTTTTCCTTGTGTTTATCGCAACCCCCCAGCTCAATACCGCATTTGCTCCCTGACCTGTTTGATATTTAGTTTGAGCTGGCAAATGCATGAGTCAGACAATATATAAATATAATGTCCTGGCTATGACTTCGGCTAATCACTTGTAAAAATAACAAGAAATTAAAACAATAACTGACCCAAAATAGGTGAAAAAATGTCCCCAAGAGGGGCCAAAAAGATACCCCAAAAGGGTAGAAGAAAGCGCCCTCGAGGGAAAGAGAGAGTTTCCTGAAAGAGTGATTGTCAGATCAAGGTGTGTAAGTGACTTAACAGATACTACACTTTGAAAATGGATTTTCATCTTGGGGGATTACAAACTTAAATCCTCGCGACCGCCAAGCTTGGAGTGGAAGACTTAAATTAAGACTGACAGGCAAGTCCCACCCTCTTATAGAGGACTAATCAAATGCCTGTTCAAAAATAAATCGGATGAAAAAGTAGAAGGGCATCACTATCTGAATTGGTAATACTGCCGCTCTTGTAAAACCACCCTGGCCATACATATTGGGGTTGTGAGAGTTTAACTAGTAACAGTGTCACTCTTCTGGGGAGCTGGCTGGGTACTCATTTTGAGTTATTTAATTTCTTAGGGAGAGGTCAACATTCCCTATGTATCAGCTAAGCCATGATCTACTATGATCATTGTCAGTGCCATGTATCGGCTTTGCCTCTGGCTTCATCTAGCCTGTCCCTCTTCGTTTCTCATTTTTAGTATGATCATCATCAGCAGCATGACGCTTTGCCTGCTCGTTACCATCCATATAGAAGCAGTGAGGCTAAACTTGGACAGGGAGAGAAAGAATAGCTGTACCGAAAGTGTACTTTGGAACCCGTGAGGTCAAGGTTGTTCCCTTGGCCAAACTCTTTTGATGCCTTTTTTCGTCAGTACCGGCTAGATCAGCGTAAAGAAAAGACGTTTTTAGCCGGGCTCTGTCAGTAAGAAAATGCAGACGTCACAACTTCTTTAAAATAACCGGACTCAGACAAAGCCCTTTAAAGAAGTATTTGAGAAAACAAGAGGATAGACCATTCTTAAGAAGAATTCCCCCTAAATAAAGTACAGAGCAAATTGACGGTAAAAAGGGGGAGTTTTAAAAGATTTCCAGACATATAGCCCTTAGAGGCCTTTGTCGAATCCCGTCATTGAAAACGAAATTTAAAGAACATTTTATTTACAGATTTTGGGCGAGAAAACACAACTTTCAACCTTTTGTGGGTTTTATTTAAAAGAAAAAGAATTTTGGTCTGAAGCGACTATTTAAAAGATATCGAAAGACTTGTCACAGTATGACGTAGTTAATTCCTCTGGTAATAAAGATAGGGAATCCAGATTTAAGATGGCGGCCCCTGTATATATTGACACGTGTCTCTATTCTCTGTTTCAACATACTAACAAAAGCATATTTTACTAACAACAAAATATATAATGGCAGGGTAGGATAAACAAGGAAAAGGAATCATGAACGGAGAAAACATCAGCGGAAGTTTAAAAAGCCGTCTTTCCCGACATAAGTGTACCATGTGCGTTTTATTAAGCACGGCAAGCACCATGTTGGATTTTTACTGGAAAAATCGTGAGTGCATTCATTTCTGTTTTCAAAGTTTGATTGTTTTTTAAAAGCATTTATAACAATGTCGAACGGTATGAGCGAACCATTGGGAAACCTCAAATTTTGTGGAATCCTTCGAATTTTTTCAACAACAATGTAAATTTTATTTCTCCATAAAAGGTATCATGGAACACAAACAAGTTGACAGCATTCTTTTGTTATCGGAAGTAGAAGTCCTAAGATAATACAATTCGTAGACGAAGCCGACAGGCGCAACCCTGCAATTATTTTGGAAAATTTTTTGGAACAAACTAACTTCCAGCTTGTGCAGCTTTATCTGCAAAAATACTCGTAGAAAGAAACGGAAAACATAGACGATTTCTTAGCACGATGCAGACTGCAGACACAAAAATGCAAGTTCCGAGACGCAAGGAATTGGGAAGAGCATATAATCGACCAAATTATTACAGGAACTTAATACTCGGAACTTCAAAAACAGCTACTCAACAAAAACGAGTCAATGACGCTTCAGGAAGTTCTGAACATTTGTAGGAGTCATGAGGCCTCAATAAATTATATGAGGCAAATGGGCGAACTACAAAAATAAGTGTAATAAAGCAGGAGTTTTGCTGGGAAGTTTTGCAACAAATGTGGATTCACCCATTAAAATGGGAAATGCCCTGCTCGAGGTAGCACATGTGGATGAAAAAAAATCACTGAGCTAAAATGTGCCAAAAAAAAAAAGAAGAAAAGTCAGACAGACAGGCATACTGGACCAAAAAACACCCAACACAACAAAACTCTTACAGAAACTGACGGAATCAGAATTTCATTCAGGTTCAGGACCAAATGGGAGACAGCTTCGAAAAAAATGGTCAATACTCAGGACCAAAAGAATAGTCAGACTGGGGCATTCGCCACACTGGGCAATGTGTTATCCAACAGAAAAGGGGGACACAACCTAAAAGCCAAGGTAGATACAGGTGCGGAAGGAAACACCCTCCCCGTATGTACATTCCAACGGATGTTCCCAGAACATGTGGACTAAAATAAACAACACACCACAGAAGTAGCGGTACTGACAGCCTACAACGGATCAAACATACCGCAACATGGATCTGTATTGCTACAATAAAGGTGAATAGAGGTCCATAAAATCTTACGTGGTGACCGCCGATAGACAAACCATACTAGGGTTAAACTCCCTAAAGGATTTAAAACTGGTCGATCTGCATTGTGCCATTCAGCAAACAAAGTGTGCTCCAGCTAACTCTAACAAAGATACCCCGATCAATTAAGCGAAGGATTTGATTGAAACTTACCCGGATCAATTCGACTGGATTTGTCCCTTCGCAGGGGATTACCACATTGTGTTGAGGTCCAACAACCACAGGAATCATCCGCAAAGTCAATGAGCCTACCTGCTAGGTTAACAGCATCGTATATGTATGGAAAAGCAATGGCAAACTAAGGCCATGTTTGGACCCTAAAGATCTAAATAAAGAGATCATGTGTTGCCATCACAAAGACTCCGACCACGGAGGAGCTAACACACAAACTTTCTGGTGCCAAATTCTTCTTCAAACTGGATGCTAAGAATGGATACTGGTCTGTCAAGCTTGATCAAGAATCACAGCTACTAACCACGTTCAATATCGCCGTTTGGAAGGTATTGTTTCTAAAGAATGCCGTTTGGTTTTGTTATGTCCCAAGATGTATTCCAACAAAAGATGGACATGATCATCAAAAAGTGTACGAAAGCCCTGACACTGATCGATGATATGATCATATATGGGAATACCAAGGAACAACACAACCGGAACTTACACAGACTAATGGAAACAGCACAGACTGCAGGTCTGATGTTCAATAGCAACAAATGTGCAGTCGACGAAAGAAAAATGAAATTCTTCGGTGCCATATTTGATGAAAATATTTCCCCCAAAAGTTGAGGAGATTAAAGTACTTCCCGGCCCAACAAACGTCACAGAGCTGCAGAAGGTGCTGGGAATTATTACCTACATGGCACCATTTATTCCCAGACTCTCCGACCTCACAGTACACCTAAGAGAACTTCTAAAGAAGGATGCTGAATACAAGTGGAACGACAGCCATCAAAAGTTGCTTCCGGAGATAAAGGACATAATATGCGAAGAAATGCTACTTTGATATTATGACCCTTCCAAAAAGGCCATCATACAAGTGGATGCATAATCCAGAGGCTTAGGGGCAGCTTTGCTACAAGAGCAAAAAACCCATAGCGTTTGCCTCAAAATCCCTGACTGGAGCAGAGCAGCACCTATGCAAATATCGAGCGATAACTTTTAGCAATCATGTTCGGCTGTGAACGTTTTCGGGCGTACATCTACGGGTGTTCATTCGAAGTAGATCATAAACCTCTAGAGATGATCAGCCTTAAGAACCTAACAGCCCCCCCCCCCCCGACTCTAGCGAATGCTATTGCAGCTGCAGGATTACGACATGGTCCTAAAATATCAACCTGACAGATCAACTATCCAGACTTCCCAACAAGAGGAATAAAGAAGTCATTTATTTAGACTTGGAGGTGGACTTTGTGCAAGTCTCAACCAAGAAATTAGTGCAGATCTGCCAAGCAACAAATGCTGACCCAACATTATGCAACTTGAAAGAAAAAATTCTGCAAGGCTGGCCTGAGACTCTCAGAGAATTACACAAAGACTGTACTGGTTCTATCGAGATGAACTCTGTTAAAAACAGCATTCTGCTCAAAGGTAACTGGATACTGACACCAGAAAGCAGAAATAGTGGAAAAAATTCACTTCATTATCAAGGAAGTCAAAAATGCAAGCTGAAAGCTAAAAGCTGCGTTTTTGGAGTAGTATAAACAGTGACATCGATAATATAGTCCAGCACTGTGCCTTATGCCAAGAGCACCAGAAGTTCCAGAGTGATGAAACCCTCATGCCACATAAAATCCCAGTGTGACTATGGCAAATCGTGGCCACTGACACTTTTAACCTCAATGGACTATTATTCAAAGTACCCCTTCATCTGCAGACTAAGGATTTCTTCAGTCAAGATGTCATCAACCTAACCAAACAGATATTTGGGGAACAAGGAGTCCAGAAAGACTCATCAGTGATAACATATCGCTTCAAGGAGTTTGCCAAGGAATGGGGTTTTGCACACATCACCTCATCTCCCAGGTACCCACAGTCAAACGATGCATTCAGACAATCAAGTTAGCAAGAAAGGCTATGCTCAGCAGCCGAGACATGAGTCTGTTGTGTGTCCGATAAACACACATAGACCATGTTATTCCATCCCCTGATCAGCAATCTCCCTGCGAAATGTACAAATAACCATGCCAAAAGGGAGGAGATTAGGGATCCCCTTTATCAGAGACAATCCGTGCAGAAGCCATAGCATGATAAACATGTGAAGGCTCTCCTCAGTACAGTACAGCAGGTTCGAGTACAGAACCAAGACTCACGAAAATGGACCCCGGCAGTCGTTAGACAAGCCTGCACTGAACCGTGGTCCTACATCATAGAAACCTCAGCTGGACAAGTCCTACACAGAAACCCTAGGCACCTGTTGAAAGACTCTGGTCATGTGAAACCCCAATACTTACCCCAGCATCACATTAAACAACCTCCCCACAAATCTCCAAACACCTAATATTAACGATACACCAACCGGCAGTCACCAGGTATGGACGTGTCGTAAAGCCCCCAAAAACATAGCCCGTAAGTAGACATCACTTTCTATAAAAAGAGGGCTGTCACAGTATGACGTAGTTACCTCCCCTTAGATTCCCTTTAGAGATAGGGAAGCCAGATTCTACATATGTCTCTGTTATCTGATTCCACATTCTAACAAAAGCATATTTTACTAACAACAAATGTATAAAACATTTATAATACTGAAGATCAAAAAGAGATTTTCCATATGGACGATGCCGTTTATTATTAAAAAAAATTACAAGCAGACGAATATAATCGATACATAAATTTTATTCTTCCTAAACAAGCGAAAGATTTGTCCTTCTCTGAAACAATTGAACAACTCACGGACATTTTCAGCATTACACAATTGTTATTCAACATCCGCTACACGAATGTTGAAAATGTGTAAGGTTGGAAACCCGCCCGCCCTCTCACACCATGCATTTCCCATCGCTTTATCCAGTTGCATGTTACACTCGCCGTTAGTGCAATAAGACTATTAATTTATTTTTGTCAGTAAATCGATGAAATGAAGATAATCAGGTAAATTTATCGAGAGGAAACGAGACACATTTGTATCATAAATTATAAACATAAAGAAAATAATACACTTGCAAAAATCAACAAAAGACAAATTAAGCAAACATAACAAGTGTTTATTTATTTAAATGATCAACTAATAGTTCTTCTCCGTTTAAGGGGAGTTTATGATATAGAGGCTGGTTTGGTTAAGTCCGAGAGAGTTGATCAGTCAGGATAAAAATTAAGAGTCAAATTTTAGCAATTATGAAGGGTCGTTGATTTGGACAGAATAATTATGGAATTCTTTTTCTTTACGTGTTTGCAGGAACAAATCCCACGGGGAGTTCGTAATAGAAGGGCAGGATTTGTTAAAACTGGTAAACGGTTGTACAGGATTATTTCAACATTAAATTGAACTTTCATATTGTCTTTAATGTCTTGTCACATAATGACAATACAGAAAAAACAATATGAAAGTTCAATTTAGGACGAATTAATATGGAATTCTTTTTTTTTCTATGTCATGTGCACATATCTTTTTGAGTTGACGGCTGAGGGAAGGATAGTTTTTAGTGTCCTGAGATATACGTAATCTTGAATCCGGAGAGGTAAATGTTAACTTGTCAGCTGTAGTCAACTTTGCTCCGACATGTCTAAAAAAATAGCTTACGAAATGTATAAACTTTGTTATGTACTTACATGGTACATGCAAATTCATCCAGTATTTATTGAATTAAAAAAAAACACGATTAAAAACGATTTTATCTATCGTATGCTATTTTAAAAAAAAACATTTTAACAATGCAGATAACTCAAATTTGGAAGGTAGAACTTTTATAAATAATACCATGTTTGTTTTGAAGAAAAATCTCTTTAAAATAAGTTAAAACACAAATAAACTAATCTATGTTAGTAGAAGAGTAACTTTTACCTTGCCTTTCGTAACATTTATTGGTGCCGAAAAAATTTATCTTTAATTTTGAAGAGTCAAACGACGGGGAGATAGTTCAAAATGTTCCCCCAGGATTTATCTAAAAATGGAAGATATTATATTTTGAGTTTGTAGCAGTTATCTCCACCTCTCAAATATAATTGCACCTGTTTGCCCGTAGGTGTCACTTTTCACCGTCATGTCGCGCTGGAAGAGGACACAGAGTTTCTGCCTTTCTTGATTATATAAACCGGTGCACATGAGACAGGCCTCTTTTTCAGTTCCGGCCACGGCAGACGGTAGTCATCGGAGACACTGCTAGTCTCCTTGTCTGACCCACAAAATCACACGTGTTCAAATTCATAAACACGTTTTTCTCGGTAAGAGATTTTTCTTCACGCACGCATACATATTCCTACAGAGACAATTTCTTCTCCAGAATATTTTATTTTAACGTATACAATTTCTTTATTGAACATATTTTCCCATGTGCATTTCAATCATATGAACTATTTCAACTCCACACACATTATACATACATATATACACACAGCATTCATCATTCCACATACACACTATACGTATTAATGTATTCTGTTTCATTGTTGTTACACACGTTCAATAAACGCTTTATTTAAACAACCTATTGCCTGTGAATTATTATTTTGCCTTGCATGTGACATTGCTTGTATTATTAACATGTAACAGGGATTTCCCCTAGAATCCCAACACGTTATTTTAAAGCTATCTTTTAAATTAATTTTCGACATCTACTCCTGAATTTTGTGTTTTTCGCTCGATGCAATGGCCGAACCCAATTAAACGATATAACAGATTTTTATTTTATTTATTACAATTCTACTCAATAGTTTTTGCTAATTTTTGGTGTACAAACCTATTTTTGCTTGATACATAAGTATTTCAAAGAGTTTTCCGGTTAATTTAATTGGGACTGCGATTTTCATATGTACGCTTCTCTGTACAAGTCCCTTTTTGACTTTGTGGATGTTCTGACTGACTCATCTTCTGTTAAGCAAGGGTTCAATTCAGATTTATAACATTCGGTCATGATTATTTCACTGGTAATAAACTTTCGAAAAAATAGAAAAATACATAAATGGAAAAAACACGAAACAAGGGAAATAAAGTTTTTGAAATAAATGACAGTTTTACACTGGGTAAAATTTGACAATTCTGTGCGCTTGCAAGAAGTCTATTAGTTTGGCATTATCTCTGGTTAAATATAAAATATCTTGCAAGTTCAGTGTTAAAATCCATTTTAAGATAAAGCGTGGTTGAAACTTGAAACTAGAGTCCTCTCCCCCTTATTTGACTCTCCTAAAATTAAATATAAAATTTTTTTTTCGGCCCTACAGTCCACAAGCACCGATTCTTTTTATTTATTAACATCTACGATGCTTTATTTTCATTAAAAAATACATTCATACGCTTTTTTAGTACCCTGTGATATAACTTTGGTAAAGGTGTTTTTTCGTTAAAAAAAAAAAAGTAAGATTCATTTTTTATCGGAAATGAGAGCAACTCTTATCAAATTATTCAGCTAAAACCAATTATAATGAAATGTTCATATAAAGAATAAAACTTCCTAAGAAAAGGGATTTGTCTTCTTGTGTTTATAAACCAAGAGATATTTCCATGCAGTATAACTAGTATTTTGATTCGATGTAGACCAGATTGTCATAATAATCAACTCAAACATTAAAAATAATCAGGAAAGAATGAACTGATTTAAAGAATGATTATCAAATCGGACACATTCATGTTTTAAAAATTCAAAAATTTATGACAACACTATTTTATTAAGTATTAATTTAATGTTTACACGAAATAATACATTTGCACTAAGATTTCTAATAAAGTAATGAGTTAATTATATTCCGTGATTGTCAATTAATAAATACTGAAAATTTCATCAAAATTGGTTGATTTCCTGAATTTTGGTAAACTTTTAAGTGAAGGGAGGGGTCAAAATGTCCATAGTCTGACTGTTAGACAGCTCTCATTTGTAACTATATAGCATGACGTAATTTCCCAGTGAACAGGCGTTAGTTTACCATTACTACGGCCACGGCCTTGTTCAGCGCACATTTAAAAGTCCTCAAATCATCGGAAAAGGGCATCACACTGCTTTTCTCATAAAAAAAGGTGATTGTCTTTATTTAACACTCCGAAATACTTATTCTTACTCAGTTTATTATTTATTTTTACGATCATTCAAACTACTTTTCTTTTAAACTTTTCAAATCTTGACGTCTGCCCTCCTTATTAACAATTTCCTCTTTTTATTTGCTTTCTGTTTTTTTAGTAACTTTTTTAGTATCTTGTCTGCTGTTTTATTTTGGAATGTTATTTGTTTTTAAAGTTATTATTTATTTTCTCTTTTCTGTAAAAATGAACAAAAATATCAGTTCAATTGATTGTTTTTTTGAATTTTGTCTTATTCTGAAATACAATTCTAATTTATAAAAAGTAAGTTCCGAGTTTCCATGTGGTATTTTGACGTTGAGCATTATTTTAAAACAAGTCATTTTTTAATTGTTTTATTATTATTATTATTATTAAGAGAATATTAATTGATACGTATGGTAAAAGCCATTCGTTAATCGGCATAAACGCCAAGGAACCCGACTTCCGCAATTTTAAGCCAATTGTTTTTATATTTACAAGTCATCAGATTTATAATTAAATTTGGCGCTTCTCCAGAAAATTCTCTCTATGGAATATTGCTGTTAAAAAGAAAATAGCACAAACTGGTGTTCTGCTGTTTCGCAATAACATTAAAATATTTAAAGAAATGTATAAACTTTGTTATCTATTTACGTGTTAGCTGAAAATAAGATTGTACAGAAGAAATTACGCAGATTCATCCAGTATTTATTAAATTATAAGAAAAAGAAGAAAATAACGATCGAACGTATCAGTAGAAATAGATAACTTTCTGAAATTCTCAAAATATAAGAAAAATGGCGACATATAGATAAAATCATTTTATATTTTTAATTTAATAAATACTGGATGAATTTGCGTAATATTTGGTGCCAGAGTACATAAGCTATTTTTTTAAAGAGAGGCCTAACATGTCATTGTGAAACTACTTTGTGAGTAAAAAAAAAATACAGTACACGGAAATTCATCCAATAGTTTTGTAAACAGTTTTTCACTGGCATTACAAGGGTATTTAAGTGGAATTTAAACTCTTTCACAAAAGTTTACATTATCTCCGTTGATTTTATTTTTTAAAAACAAAACGGGCATTTTTCACACGAGCCAACAAAATAAAAAGGGTTGAATGAAAAACAAAAATATTCGGTGATTGTTTTGTCGACCTTGCCGGTCTGCTACCGTAGCTCTTCTGAAATGAAAATAAATTCGTTGTGTCCCTAGAATGCAGAAATGCCAAAACAAATATACAACAAATAAATGTTACCAAAGGCAAGATAAGTTACTCTTGCAGGTACGTGCAAAATGAATGTCGACGTCGTCGATCCCCAAAATGTAAAAGCATTTTGACCTCTTCCTTCACTTCAAAATGCAGGAAAATAACCAATTTTAATGAATTTTTCAGTATTTATTTACGAAATATAATGAACCCATTATTTTTTTTATATATCTTAGTGAAAATGTATTATTTTGTGAAAACAAATTACACCTTTGTATTTTGGGTACTTATATCGATCTTGACCCAGTTTCCGCGAGTTTCTTCTCGGAAGCGTTCGGCTATCCTACGCAAACGCCCGAGAGATGACGAGCCGATTTGTACCAGACGACAATTTTGGGGAATCTTTAACAATAGCCCTCAAACTCGCGAGTCGGGTTCAAAAAACGTTGTAGAACGTGGTCAAAAAATGAATATGCAACAAATAAATGCGACGTACATCGAGACTGGAGATTTTTCTAGTTAGCTATTCCATTTGTTTGTATTTTTACGTAGGATAAATCAGTTTTTATTAGACATGAAAAAAAAAAATTTCTGGTAAGTCTTCTAACTATAAACAAAATGGCGTCGCCAGTCTTGTTTGTTGTTGGCACGTGTGTGTGTTTTTTTTTTACCGGTGCTCATAATCAAAGCGGCGTTTTTTTGGGGTTTGCATTTTTGAAATTTATTTTTATGAAACGAACATTTTAACGATCATTTTGGTCACAGCAGGTGTGCACCATGTACACGGTGTGAGGAATAACGACATAAATAAAAAGAAACTGCTTTTATTCCTTTTGTTTAAAATGTTGTTTTGCTTTGTTCTTTTGCTTGACTGAAATATGAAAACTTGGGGTTAGGGCAGGGGCTGGGTTAGGGTTAGGAGTAGGAATTTTTTAAAGAAACAGGAAAAAAAAACATTACGGTGTGACGAATGAAAATAATATGTAAATAAAAAGCACACTGACATGTAAATCAAAAGAAAATTATTTTATTCCTTTTGCTTAAAATGTAGTTTTGTTTTGTTCTTCTGCTTGGCTGAAAAATGCAAAAATTGCGCTTTGACTATGAGTCCAGTAAAAAAACAACCGAAACGAGAACGAGGCTCCTTGATTTTTTTTTTTCACTTGACGTACGCTAAAACTATCAATTTATAAAAAAATAGCACTTTTAACGGATTATAATCATTAATAACTGTCACAGTTGACTTGGAAATTCAGTTTTATCGGCTACGGTAACTTTTATTTGTTGTATATTTGTTTTTTTAGCGTTTTCGTTTGAGGGCTATTGTTAAACATACCCCAATTTTGATACAGTGCTGCGTCCTATGATAATGTTTTGCTTGTTTTTTGTTGTTGTTAGGGTTAGGGTTAAAAATAGTTATTTGATAACAGTAACTTCGCTATGTTTTGCTTGCTTTTTTTTGTTGTTGTTTATTTTATAACATTTCTTGAAAATATAACTTAAAATCATAGGACGCAGCACCGTATAAAAATTGTTGTCTGGTACAAATCGGCTCGTCATCTCTCGGGCGTTTACGTAGCACAGCCGAATGCTTCCGACCAGAAACTCGCGAAAACTGGATCAAGATCAATATAAGTACCACTGATATCGATCCTGAACCAGTTTTGTGAGGTTCGACTCGGAAGCGTTCGGCTGTCCTACGCAAACGCCCGAGTGTTGACGAGCCGAATGGTACCAGACGACAATTTTGATACGGTGCTGCGTCCTGTGATTGTAAGTTATATTTACAAGACATTTTCTAAAAGAAACAACAAAAAACAAAACAAGCAAAACATAGCGAAGTTACTGTTATCAAATATATTTTTTTTATTTTGATACGTTGCTACGTCCTATAATTTTTAGTTATGTGCCAGTTGACACTGTTAAGATTCGAATAAAAATTGTTGTTTGGAATAAATACAATTTAGGCGCGCAGAGTGAAAATAATTATATTGGCGCGTGACAAATAAAAAATAACGCCCACGCAAATTCCGATGTGGCCTTATATATTAAATCAACTCAAAACGAGCGGACGTAGTTGAGAGCACACCACGTGATATTTCTGTCCAATGAGATTTCTCTAAAGACATATTTTTCTAAACTTTTCTCCTTAAGTTCGCTGGAGCCTATCCAAATAGTATTTAAGCACACACAAACATCAAACTTTCTCTTTCAACTGACTTTTCATCCGGAGGTTACACGCATCTTACTATCACTCTTCCATTTCACCCTTTCGCGCGCTTCATACAATTTCACAGGCGAACATTACCTATTGCCTCTTTTAATATTTTCTAACAAATGAACCTTTCCACAAAAGAAAAGACATTCTTCTTTTTACTTACCCTGAAACTAAAGGAAGGACTCATGAACTCATTACAAAAAGAAATATATTCTATTTGTTAATAGTTTATTTCAGTAAATAAACTTTAAAACAACCGTCACAGAATCGTAGTTTTAAAACGCGCCATTCACCCCAAACAATAATATTGCTTTATTGATATTTCAGAATTAAATTTGCGATATGGAATTCTCTAATCTCTACCTTCCATCTGGCAACTGTCTCCTCGCCTCTGGTGGTAATTGATTTTGAATATCTTACACGATTCCGCGAGACTAGCTGACGTCTCGAATAAGTTCATTTCTACGTCAAATATATACTAGTTTTATATCTCTACTTCATCTCGTCGCAGAGCCCTCAGTCGGCGTAGCATCACCACCAAGATGCATACTAGCGCGTCACCAAGGTACCTGATCTCCATGGGGCCTCGGATACTTTGTCACAATCTGAATAATACAAATTAACAATTCTGATCTAAAATAATTTCAAACATTTTCTTTTATTGTTCAAGCATTTTTTTAACTAACAAATTATGGTTAAATCCTATTTTAGTCACATAACTTATTAAAAGTGAAATTGGTTTTGCATTACTCTCAAACAAGTTGTGCACAAGGGATGATGTCAAAAAGATTTCCTTCTTTTTGCAAGGCCTTCGTCTTTATTTAATTTACGGTTAAACTTAGTGATCTTTCGTCAAGTAATATTATTCAATGGTAAATATGTAAGCAAAAACTAAATTTAACACAAAGTTCCCAGTTTTCGTCTTGATTTTCCCAGAAAGTGGACATTTTAGCAGGATACAGCCCTGAATTCTATACTTTATATCACATTCAAGAATGCAGAGTCCAAAGGAAACACTGCATTTCACCAGCATACCCAAAATCAGAGACTCGTCGCTGCGGGGAGCGACAGTTCTTCGTCACTCTTTGTGCCACTGATCTGACTCTTACATGCGCACAACAGCAAACACCAAGTAGGTGTAACTGTGAATCTCACAGCTCCATGCACGGCTTTTTTATATTTACATGAATTTGGGGATAGCTACCAACATTAAACTCAAGGATTGTATAACTAGATGTAAAAATAAAGAATTAAAGAACAACAGATGTATTATTTTTCGATAATATTGAGCAGAAATAACTTGGGTGCTGCAGTTCCACAGTTTCTATACACGAGCTGCCACTGCATAGTCTGTATAAGCAACAGCCATTTTTGTACGTACCTACTCTTAGAAAAAATTTAGGAACTGCCGCACAGAACTGCTCTCGGGACAGTTACTGCGGGGATAAACGACGGCTCGAAGTCCCCTAAAATCAAAGCTTGGGCGCACTCGGGTGTGCTAACCCCTGGTACTGAATCCAGACATTGGGTGCACTCGGGTGTGCTACCCCCCAACGCAGGAAACGACTTGATTGAAGTGTCGCTCGATGCGACACCCCCTGACACAACTGAGGTGCTCTTTGAGGCAACACCTCCTCGGACGCACTCGGGTGTGCAACCCCCCGACCTGACTGGAGTGCCGCTCAGTGCGACAACCCCCGCAATACAGACTGAGGTGCCCTGCGAGGCAACACCTCCTGGGGCGCACTCGGGTGTGCAACCCCCCGATCCAACTGGAGTGCCGCTCGGTGCAACACTCCCGACACAGGCAATGAGGTGCCCTGCGAGGCCACACCTCTTGGGGCGCACTCGGGTGTGCAAACCCCTAATCCGACTGGAGTGCCGCTCGGTGCGACACTCCCCTCCATCACAGAAGTGCCCTTCGCGGCCACACCTCTCTCGCTGTCCATCGAGGAGACAGCACTAGCTGCTGAGACCGGGCTGGTCTCCATCAGAATTTGGTCTGACTGCTGCGCCACGACCCGCCGATTCGGAGTCAGGGAGACCGTCGCCTTAAAAAAGACACGCGAGTCTCCCCAAAACCTGCCAGCTGCTTAAGTCGAATGCAACAGTCAGAGCTAAAAGAAAAAGTAATTTAAAAAATTAATGGCCCAAGAGGGGCGACAAGAAAGAAAGCCCCAAGAGGGAGCAGAAGTGACAAAAAGCCCCAAGAGGGGGCTGGTCAGTAGGTGAGAAAGCTTTAACCTGACACTAGTGGTCTGGTAGCTTGGTCGCAACCTTTTGGTTTCAGATTAAGAAAGCACTGAGAACAAAAGGCCAAGAAGCAATTTTATTTAGACAAAAGAAACGGTTACAGCAAATATTTAGTATGTATGAAAAATAAAAAAAACAATGCGTGTAAATATTCCCGTTTGCCTTAGGCACAAGGCCCGAATCGTTATGGGAGGGGGGTTCGTTGGTCATACAATTGGTCTATGAGCACTTTACCCTTAGCTAGATTCTCTCACCAAAATACCTCATTCTCTCTGTGGGTTGGACCTACTTAGGTGATCCCCAATTTGTATAAATATATTTTATTTTCAAAATTCATTTTGGGGGAGTGGGACAATATTTACAATTTTTTAAATATGAAATAAATATGAAAAAGTTTAGTAGTGCCCTCCCAACCCTCTGCTAAGTGGTAGACTGCTCACTGTTTTCCGGGTGCTCCGAAAACAAGTAGGTCAGTCTCTAATTGGGAGTGAGAATTAAAAAAGGCCAAGAAGCAATAAAAAAAATTACTACTGTGACTAGACAATTTCAAGTGAATTTTACAAGTACTTCAATGGAATGTGCTACGAATTTGCTGTACTTGTGCCCCACAACCAATCCGACAATCATCAAAATTCCACTCCTTCACTGTTGAGGTCCCCAGATGCCGAAAGCTTTCTACTCTGCTTGTCTTTGGAATTCCCTCCCTGCTCCCTGTTTTCTCAACTGTACCAACATGCAGAAATCTAAATGTATTGCAAACAAACATCTCGCTGCACAACTCCTCACTTAGAATGCTCTTATTAATTTGGCCCCTATTAACAGTATCCTCTTGTGTCTCAATAGCAATGTGCCTTGTTTGGGGTGAATATAAGTTTTTTTTTTAAATTGTATTAATTCTAACAATTGAATCAAAAAACATTTTCTTTTTGTGAAGTCATCAACAACAATCTCGTAATCAACAGAAAAAACTCAAATGTAGAAAAATATCAGTATTAAATAAGAGAATGTAATTAATATACAATATATAACAATCAAAATCAAGACATACAATAATGATTACTTATCTATAAATACAAACTCAGCGTATCATAACTGAAATGTCCTGACCAGGTGGGCACGTGACTTAATAATCCAAGTTACACAACCAGTTATTAACACTACTGTCAGTTGTACATCAAAGGGCAGCAGTCCATTCCATTATCCAGAGTTAAGAGTTCAAACTTTGGTGTCAGCAGTGACAACACTATTGAAAAAATTAAAAATTATAACGTCTTCAGTTTTAAAAACATTTCCCTCCTACTTTTACTAAAAACGCCAAATCAATCTTTTCTTTTAAATGATAAAAAAAATAAAACGCAAGACGAGTTCATCTATACGCCCTTTTTTCCTTTAATGGGGAAAAAAACAGACAAAACTTACTTGTGTATCAAAGAATCGAAAATTTATTAACAATAAAATGAAAAAAAAAGATCAAGATAAGAAAAAAGGTAGACATGCATATATGTTCATATGTCATTCAAAAATGAAAATATTAACAACAAAATGTACTCACAGTTCACAATTTACAATATAATTTTTTTTTTACAGAAGTGGAAATTCTCTTGTGTATTTTTTTTTTTTTTGTTTGCTCATCAGTGGCGATAAAATTTCTTTTGAAAAAAGTTCTTTCATTCTTCATGGAAAACCGTTTCAAGCAGACATTTTCATTAAACAAAAGCAAAACTCTAGAAACCGGCTTTTTTCATCTTCTTCGGGTTTTTTTTAAATTCAAGTAATAATTTAACAAATATTACTGGTGTTTCTGAAAATCAAATAATTATTATTTTCTAGCTTAATTCATTCTAATATTAATAATTGTAACTCCTTTTTTTATATTTAAAATGCGAATTTCTGGACTACAGACTTCCAATCAAAACAAACCCTCGATGAGTTAATTTGTTTACCTTTCTGATAAACGAATATTAAATTCAATAAATCTTTTAAATCTTTTAGTCCTTCTGACTAAATAATAAATATTATCGATCTTGTGTCGATATTTTTCAATCAATTCTTAAAAACAATTAGTCCTTTATTTTAGACTAAAAGAACATCAACGATCCTTTTGTCAAGATATTCTCAATCAAATATCAGGCTAAACTGACCTTCATTTAACTCTTTTAAAATACTGACATATTGTCACAAATTTCTTTTTACAAACTTTCAAATAATAACTTATCGTCATAAGTTTTCTTCATAAATAATGGTTTGTATTTAAGATTTTCAAATACAATCTTTGTATAATTCTAGGATCTCTTCCTCGAATTATGATTAACATAGTCATCAAATTAAAATGTCTGAAGTCCAAATTAAAATTCACATCATAACTATTTCGCTACTTTTAAAGCTATCTTTG
Organism: Sepiola atlantica; assembly: GCA_963556195.1. Classification (NCBI taxonomy): domain Eukaryota; kingdom Metazoa; phylum Mollusca; class Cephalopoda; order Sepiida; family Sepiolidae; genus Sepiola; species Sepiola atlantica. The sequence goes on along the minus strand of OY744518.1, from coordinate 144,912,988 downwards.
AATTATCATTCAAATTAATTTTTGACATTGTAATGTCGATTTTTACATGACAAGGAGTTATCAAATTAACGAGGGCACAATTTCCCTAAGGAATGAAAATTCTGTCCTTGGAGACAACATACAAGATGTTAATTAGTCAACATCCAGAATCTATCTGAAGATAATTGTTTATAGCATTGTTTACATTTTGAACTGACACGTCAATCAAATTGGCCAATCAGATGATGACCCTGAGTCAATCACGAAATGGACTGAAAATTGAATTGTCGTCTGCTCTGAACAGTTTAGGCGTGGTTGAACCAAAACTTGAATTCGTTAAAAAACGAATCTTACAAACATTTATTATAACTGAGCATTTTCCATAAAAATGAAACATGGCCACTTTCTAAAAATAAATTCTCAAACTATTTATAAATTTATATATTCTACAGAAGATGTTACCACATACCAACATGACCTACTTTTATGTAGAATTTGTAATTCTTTTAAACTGTAGAAAGAAACATATTGAACTTTAATTGAACACAAATTGTTATCTTACCCATAGATATGGGCAAAGGATTTTTCCTGCAGGCAAGCTCGTACTGTAATATCAAATGTAAATAATAGATCTGCCGTCAAATGGAAATGTAGAATCTGTTCTGAGATAATGGCTACTCTAAATAAAATACTGATAAATTACTTATCATATCACAATTGCTCTTGTACTGTACTGTATTAAAACATAATTTAGTTGAACTGACTTTTATAAAATTTATCTTTTTTGCAAAATAATTTTCTTTATAAAGTTTGTTTTCTTTTTTCTGAAAAGTGAAGCCATAATGGAATCGCGAGGATTTTGGGGCGATTCTGGTGATGAAAACGAAGAGGATGAAAATCAGGAACCTGTAAGTTGAGATTTTTCAAATATATTTTACACACATATACTTATCTACTACTATAATAATTATTGTGTTTCTGTTTATAAAAGTTGTTTTCATCCATAAATTATATAAATACTTCATTATGATGTTAGAAATGCATGTCACATTCAATACTAACAAAACAAGAAAAATTCGTTTTTCATTTGTGAAAGAAATTTTCCTTTTTACTGTTTTACATCTTGGAGGTTTGGTGCTACCAGATCAGGCTGTCTGAAGATATTAGCTTCCTGACCAAAAATGCACCAAACATTGATGTTATTCTTTGTTTTTTCCATTCGTTTTGCATCAATCATGTTCTGCAAAAACAAAAACAACAATTTCCTCTTACAAAACAACCAAACCAAACACCATGAATAAATACTTAAACATATAACAAACTTGAAGCCTTAAAACATTTACTAAAATGACCTGATTCAGCATTAAAAAATCCGAAAAGAGTCGATATGCAACAAAACAACCAAACCAAAGCAAACACTAAAAATGATATTAAAATACATAAACATTAAAAACTAATGATTCGGCATTAAATGACCCAGAAGAGGTTGATATGCAGTAAAACCAAACAAACATTTTGGAGAAGTAACAGCAAATATTTTGTTTTAATTAAACTAAATAAAACGTAAGTTGCAATGTATTTTCTGTTACAGGTTTTGTGTGGAGTTTTCAAGAAAAAATATTTGTTCTTGTAGCAGTACACAGAATTGATTTTAAATAATGTTTTGGCAAGCATATAGATTGACGTCCCACGATATAATGTGATAAAAAAAATTGTGTATAAGCGATAAAAATGGTTTTATGTTTTTTTTGTTTTTTTTGTTTTTTTTTAAATATTTAATGAGGAACCATTTCGAGTAAAAAATCTATTATTATGCATGTAATTAGAAGTACTGCCCTATGTAAAAACAAAGCGTAGTTAAAGTGAAACGAAATCAGCACTTTCATTATCCCATAAAGCAATTTTAATACTTCAATACAGTATTTCAATACAGTACTTCGTTTCAGTACTCATGGTTTACAATCCTGTTTTTCGTATGCTTGATGTCGCCATTTTTTGTTTTAGCGAGAAAAAAAGTATTAAAACGTCTTTTTTTTTCCTTTACTACGTAATACATTGATTTTTTTAAACTCCAAAACGTTCCTCACTTAATAATATAAAAAAAAAACAACATAAAACCATTTTTATCGCCTATACAAATTTTTTTTATCGCATTATGTTGTGAGACGTCGATCTATATGCTTACCAATTTTTTGAATTATTTCAAAATGTATTAAAATTTCACTTAGATGTATTTCAAACCCAGGAGAGACAGGAAATGAATCAGGAAGTGTCTAGTTCGGACCCTACAAATTAACAGGAAATAAATGATAAGGAGTAAATAGAAGACAGAAAGTTGTAGAATATTCAAGCATTTCTTTTGAAAATGGGTGTCACTAATGAAGACAGATGAGATCTCTCACATGTAGTATAAAAGAACAGAACTCTAGAGTGGGTGGGAGGGTCAAATAAATTTCGATTCAGTAAAGAATCTTGATGAATGCAGGACATAAAGTGAATGATGAGAAAACCCGTAACAGTTCACTGCCAAATGCAAAGTGATACTACCGCTACTGATATCAGTGATAGCGCGACATGTTTTTGTTCATACTTCAAAGAAGGCAGCATTTCTTCTCCAACCAATTGCAAGTTCTTCTTTAAGTTTCTTCCTTAAGAATTTTGGCAATTTAAGTCTTCTACACTTAAATCTAGTTTGGGAAATCCAAAATTGGCCTAAAGTTAAATCTTTATCCATCTTATGTCTTTCCTGAATCTTAAATACAAAAATCTGTGCATGTACTTTTCGAACAAGACTATTTCGTGATTCTGCTGCTTGATGCAGTTACTTTCATCTTCCACCAATCCCAGAAGGGCAATCATACATGTACACTAGGATAGTGTAGCATTCCCAGCCTGTCAGCCATTATCATGTTACATTGACAAATTCGTTCAACTCGCAATTTCTCGCTTATTTTTGGGCCAATTTTTTAAATATATATATGTGGTTGGAAAGAAAAGAAAATAATCTTTCCAAATAGAAAATAGTCTCAGAATTATTTTGATATATAATGTGAAATTTTAATTTGTACATGTTTTTATCCATTGAATTATTTTTACAGAGAGTTAAAACGGCATTTACTTCTAACAGCCAAAAATGCGAAATATGAACATTTATTTCGAGACTGAATTTTACATGTTAGTTTGTTTTTCAAAGTTAACGCAATCAATCTTTATCAATATTCTGGAAATTGTACACCAATCAGAACAGACCTTAAACTACAACTAGACACTTATTTTTCTTCTTCGCCCAGTTAAAGAGGAAATACGACAGAGTAAATTTAACAGAAGTTCCTTCAAAAATTATAAGGTGCGCCAAAAAAAAGTCCGTACTTATTAATAGAAAAAAGTCTCAGAATTATTTTGATATATAATGTGAAATTTTAATAATGCTTTAACGCTCAGAAAGTTTTAAACTTTAAAGTTTGGAAAAAAAAATTAGCTTAAAAGTATTGGAATTTATTAACGTCCCCCCTCACTGACTGGCTGCAGCCTTGTCCCTTAAGGGTCTCACGGATTGGCTGTCAGGCATCCCAACCCCCACTCCCTTATGGGGTCACGTGAGTCAGCCCATAAAAACGCTTCTCTTTTCGACCCACCTTTTGAACCTGGTAGGACCGCGACTGGATCCTTCTGAGACAAAGCCCTCGACGGCAGTCGCAGAGAGCCCCTACTCCTTCCTGTTACCAACCATCTTGGACTGAAGTGACTACATCTCGACAAGCGCCAAAATTGGAGGCAGGCGCACATGCAACCTGTTACCAGAACTCCCACAAGATAAGTTCGCGAAGCACGTTTTCGCAAACCTAAATTAACTTCCTTCTTTCTGAACTTTGAACTCACCATTTGTTGTATATATTTGCCCTCATGTTTTCTCACAAGTAAAACGGTTTTAAACTTATATACGATTGTTGTTGTGTTCCTTTTCACAAAAGCTGTTGCCCTGTTTCTATTTTGCACTTATCTACATAATTGTTATTGAATTCTCACGTGCGAGAATTGAACTTTCTTCCAGGGATAATTGATCCCAACAAATTTTTTTTTTTTTTTTTTTTTTTTTTTTTTTTTAAGTAAACAAATGCTAGCACAGAGGGGGGAAAAAAAGAAAGAAAGAAAAAAATTGTAGTGCCTCACCACTCCCTTTGCTTGCTTGCCTTTTAAACAGTCTGTTATTTAATGTTGTGCCCCTCCTCTCTCGACCGGTATAACTCTTAATTTGAAAATGAGTATATCTTTAAATGAATATTCAACCTAGTAAAAATAAATGGTGGTTGATGCTGACGAACTTTGCTTGATATATATTGAAATAGATTTTATGGAAAGCTAAGCCAGTTAAAAAAAAACAATTTACATTTGAAAATTTTAAATGTGCGAAAATCATAACATACATTCAAAACATTACGAGCGAAATTATTGTAATAAAATTGTTGGTACTTCTATTTTTAATATTTTCTTTATTCTAAAAGATACTTATAAACAACTTTTCTCTGTGAATCTCGTTTGTGCTTTTCATTTATTGTTGTTCCACGTTAATGCAATGTAACTGAAGTAATTTAAATGTGTATATCATTTATTTGCAACACGTGTTTTGTCTGTCAGAATGTTTTTTTTTTTTTAAACCTCTTGAAAAATGTTATAAATTAAAACCATAAAAAATAAAGTAGCTTATTTATTTATGCATAAAATGACATATCTTTAAGACATTCTTTTTGCATAACTAAAAGTAAGTTTATTATCCTTATTATGAGTGTACACCCACCAAAAATGATGGAAAAAAAACTTCTGCTTCACCAATGTTCGCACTAATATTCATATAAAATAACGTCTAAATCGGTGAAGTTTAAAAAAGAAATAAGAAAAAAAGAAAAGTTTAAAATAAAAACAAAAGCAATATATCGATTGGTATAGAAAGAAGAAAGGAAAAAAGAAAGAACACATCTCATTATGGAAATAGAGTAAAGGATTTCTTTCCAAATTCAATGACTAGATAGTCATTGAATTTGCAATTTGCTTTCTCCCTTCCCCTAAACACTTGAAATCATTCCGTCTGGCAAGTCTTTTACTCCTATGACGGAATGGTGTGAGAAGTACATTTACTTGCGTGACGGGAAGGAAGTACATCTTTTTTTTTATATATATGAATTATATTATACATAAATATACATTGGTCTTTATTATAGAGCAGAGTATTTTTATTATATAGATTTATTATTTTACCATCTAATTTATATGCGTGTTTGGTGTGTACAGACACACATGTAAATTAGATGACTATGCTGAAAAAAAAGTCATCCTTTCTCTAAATGCTCTGAGACATCAAGAAATATTAGAGAGTGGTTAAATCAACATAATGAGGAGGATGAGAGAAATGCATAGCTAAGAGCTGCTAGTCTCCTATATCTCTATAAAGCCACCAAAATTAACGCCGTTAAAACTTGAATAAAATGACGGTGTGAATAAGATTTTGTGATGATTGAATGAGGACATGAAATACGGAGTTAAAATGAAAATCGAAGATCAAGGTGTAAGGGGAGGAGATGAAAAGATACCTGAGTTAAACCATTTTCTTTATTTATAATGTGTTTGTGTGTATTCTCTGAAAAAACTAATAGAGGACATTATGAAATAAGATAACATTTATTTTCGAGTATCTTTTGGTATTCTTTTTCAAGATTTGCCTATATAAGGAAGCAGCTAGAAATCTTTTTCATTGGTTTCCTTTGAGAAAGGGCATAAATAAGTGAAATGAAGAAAACAATTTTGATGTTAACGGTTTTGTTTTTTCTGAGTTTAATTTGATGGGGGATAAAAATTCACTGAGGAAGCCTTTTGAAAACATATCTTGAATTTATTATTCATCAAGAAAAAATGTGTGTTTTGAAATGGGCAGAAATGATTGTTTGAATAAAGATGTTTTAAAACAGATTCAGAACATGTATTAAATTATATATATGTATTATTATTGGAGAGTAGAAAGTGGACTTTGAAAGCAGCCTCGTAACTCTCGCTTCCCTTATTTTGTCCTCAGTCCTCACCTTTTGGGATTTCTAGCCCCCTTGTTTCGCGTGAGAGAACTGACAAACTGCGTGAGATATGTTTATGTGAAAGTTTATTTCCAATGCACATATGCAGCTGTGAAAACTGCAATTAACAAAAAAAAATTGACGTAAATATTACAAATGTACATCAAAATAAAAGGCTACAATATTTTACAAACAAACAATACATAAAAATGCGACAAAGAAAACATAGATATGAAAGCAACACCAGACACATGTGAACCAAAAAAGGTTTTCTCAAGAGGAATATGACTGCCAAAATATACAAGTACAAATATCTAAAAATATCGAATATATTTTCTATCAAAAACAAAAAAACTATAAATTACTTTATATTTAAATCTTCTGTGCTTGTTATTGCAGTCGTGTTTGATAAAGCTGACCTAGCTGGTAAGTCATTTTTTAAAGTGATGTTGGTTTTAGATGTAACAGAAGAGATCACATGGGGTGAAGACATATCAGTTGTAATCTTTGAGACGCTTGATTTAGCAGGTGAAGTCAGATGTGATAGAGAATTTTCCGAAGAAATTTTGGAAGCACTTGACTTAGTGAGTGAAACTGAAGATGATTGTAACGTTCATCCACAATTTTTGACTTAGTAGATGCTGTTGGTACCATTGCTGAGGCTTGAGTGTTTTGTTGCATCGCCGGATTCTTGGATGTAGACGTAATAACAGATTTTATTCTTGCCACAGTTCTTGGTGTCTCATTTTTAGCTTGTTTCTCAACTTTTACATCCATAGATTTGGCTTGCAATGGTGTACTTGTCGAGATTGGTTGAACAACTGCTGGGGTCAGAGAATTTAAGGGTTGATTGAATGGAAAACTATTTGTAGCAGGTGATGTAGATGATTTAAAAAAAGGGGGAAATCCGGAAGGAGATCTGGGTTGAGGTGGACCAGAAGGAGATTTGGGTGGGGAAGGTGAAAATGGACTACCAGCAGAATGTTGATGCTGACGTACTCTTCAAGAGCTCAGACACCAATTGTTGTCTACCAGATTCAGCTTCTAGGCTTGTCGAAGACTTAGTTACCGTTTTTGAAGCGTGATATTGCTTGGCTTCCATTGTACAACTTGTCACTTGCCCCATGAGCACAGGGGAGCCAGAAGAGGATTCTCTTGAGCGTTTGTCTTCAGTGGAACATCCTCCTTGTGTAGATACCTCCTTTCCCAATCCTGTTGAGCTGCTGGAAGGAGAGTTGTTAAAAACTTTACAGAGTTTTGTTTGAGCCCAACTTGGTTGCTCTGTGGTATTCTCGAAAGGAGGTTGTTTTGAAAAGAACTGTGGAGATTTGGAAACTGGAGAATCTGAAGAACTTTAAGAATTTTCTCTTGATTGGTTTTCAATGTTTTTAAGATGATTCGTGAGGGCAAATGGTTTATGTTGTCATTTCTCATACAGTTCTTTCTCTCTCTGCCTTCACTTGTTCTTCAGCTTTTCGAATTTGTTCTTTCCTTTTTTCGTACAACCTCACTTTTATTCGTCCGTAATTATATCTGTTGGTCATGGTGGTTCTGTAAATTAAGAGTGAATGACTAGGCATAGTGGTGTGACTGTTTTCAAATTTATTATTCGTAGAATAGTTGTAAACTATTCTTTAAAATTTGAAGTGTTCCTGTTGAATGGAGGTTGTTAAATTTATGCGATTCATTCTGGACATCAGTAAGAAATGTTGTCTGGTCGACAGTGTTGCTTTGCGTTAAAAGAAATTTTAATTTCCTTTTTTTTTTTCTAGTGTCAGCTAGTTGCTGAAGCAAGGGAAACATTTTAAGTTGCTGAGAATATTTATGCATGTGCGTTCTAATGGTGTCGGTGAACCCGTTTTTTAAATTTAAAAAAAAATATTATCCATGTGCACGCTAAAGCAGGTAGAGTGTAGCAGAAAAATAACTTTTCAATTAAAGTATTTGCTTACGCGAAGATACATTTATTTTTTGTTTGTTTGCTTGATTTTTCATGACAAGTGTCCCGTTAGAAATGTTTTAGTCTTTAGTGAAGTAAAATGTCCAGTTTTTGTTTTTCAATGAAATGGAAATATTTTAGCTTTTCAGTAAAATATGTCCATGTGGAGATGTTTTAGTTTTCCGGTGAGAAGTTTTTTATGCTGTCCGTTGAGTTGGCTGAACAGAATTTTTTTTTTTTTTTTTGTTCAAAAAAAAAAAAAAAATGAAGGTGAAATTGACTTTTAAAGGTCCTGGATGTTGTGGCAGGCAAGTTCGAAGATGAGACCCGCAAAGTTTTCAGAAGGCTGTATGCTCTAGGGGTCACCAAAATGTAGGATGGATGAGGTGATGAAGAGGAAATGTTAGTGTGTAAATGAGATACTGACGAAGGCAAAATTGAAGGTGAAAAGAGAATAGTATTGAATGTTTTTACACCGGCTATGGTGTCGGGACGTGTCCATGTGTGTATGTAAGTATGTGTGTCTGTACACCGGTTTGAAAGTCAGTTTACATGTAAGCAGTTATGTGTGTTATATTAAGTCAACGTGTATGAGGCAGTGGTCATTTTAACTTCTCGGTACTTCGTGTTGAAGTGGCCAGGGCTAGGTAGCCTGGCCAAGTGTACATGTCGAGAGAGGCAAGAAAAAAAAGAGAGCGGATATTAATTCCAAGTGTATGTGACAGTAGCTATTTTGTCTTCTTGTCGAAGTCGAACCCAGGACCAAAGGCTCAGGAAGATGTCTGTTGCATCCCCAGAGAGTGGGACGTGTGTTTGGCAGTGAAAACGAGAGAGAGCGGATGGCGCTCAAGTGTTTATATAGTTATGCTAGCCATCCGAGATTCGCTTAAGAGAAGGCTACATTTCCTATGACATATGCCATGGCATATGTCATAGGAAATGTAGTTTTATTTCTTTTTTTCCTTTAGAAAATATTCTTTGCTAAACTGTAAACAAATGCATTTCCAAGATTTACCCCCCCCCCCTCCAGTTATAAATAATTTACAATCTTGTGCTGAACCAATCTGATTATATTAACGCATCATATATACCCATTTTTTTTTTTCAATGTATACCCACAATATACATAACACAAGAATTTTATACAAATTCAAATATTAAGAAATATTATGCTTTATCAAATTTCCTTTCATTTTAGTTATAAAATTTGGAAAATAAAATTTTAAAAAACAAAAAAAAACAATGTTCTTTTCAAACATTTACACCGAAATTTGACATTTAAAAAGAAAAAAGGCAAGTTGTCTATGTCTTAATGTTTTTTTTTACTTCTAGTTTCAGTTAGCCTCTAAAGATGGTGTCCTATTCCTTGTGGATTGCACTGAAAGTATGTTCCTGAAAAGTGAGAATGATGATGAAGAAGAAAATCATTTCAAGACTTGCATGAAGGTAAAGCAGATGCGGACACACTCTTATCATTTCTCTATCTTATATTACAGATGAACACAGCATTGGAAATCTGAATAATTTTCTTTACAAAATCTAACTGACCATTCTTGATCCTCTCTTAAATACATATGAAAATGTTAATTTTGTAGTGAAATGATTTGTTTTTATTTTACAGCATATCAACTTTTCAATTAATTATTTATCACTATAGAATTGCACCTGACAAATGTTTTATTCAGCCGAGCCAATTTTTATTTTTCTGTTTTCCATTATATTCTTTTCAACAAATTACTGTATTTATATTCATTTCCTTTCAGAAAATACTTATTCTGGCTAGGAAGATCGTTAAAATTGAGATTTTCTTCACTTGAGATTGAAACACCTGCTGCTACTTAGGCCCTTAATAAAACAAAATCTACATTGCTCCATCTTTCACAGCTTTCAGATAAACAATTACATTTCCTTACATTACATATTAAACTATGTATTTATCATTTCTTGCATATTGTAATAGGCGGTTAATACTCTGCTTTCAATAAACTATTTAGAATGTTGTCTTTGTTTTACAAATACAAAAGCCGACCGCACATCAGTTGAGGTGATTATAACAATTTTAACCAGAAATGCTTAGTTTCATAACAATTTTGTTATATTAATAATTGAATAACGGCATGATAATGTAATAATTCCATTTAACTTTCAAATTGGTATAAAAAAAAAACAAATAAATTAATATTTGGGGAAAATAAACAAGATTATTTTTTATACAAGCTTACTTTACAAAACAGCAGGCACAGAGAATGATGTAGGTTTTTTTTTTGGGGGGGGGGGGTACATTAGTAAATTTTCGCATAATAATAATACCAGCTCCTAGCCAATTATTATTATTTATAAAAATATTAATAATACTACTAATAGCAATAAAAATTAAATATTATTTCACAATTAGATTAACAGAACAACGGCTTATAGCCTCTTATTTATAACATTTAGAATAACAGCTTCAAACATAATTTTGAATAATATTTTTGTTTTTAAAAAAAAAAAAGAAGACTTTACACAAACAATCCGAATCAATAAAGTATAAATACTTCCAGGTAATGCTGAGTCGGGACAGCTAGTAGAAAATATAGATGACTAATTTTATGCTGAAATTATTCAATAAAAAGTTTAATTCCCCCTCCCCCATCATTTGCTTAACCATATTTTATTTATATTTACAAAATTTTATTTTAAAGGCTGTTCGAATGACACTTCAAAATAAGATCATCCATAGAGAAACCGATTTAGTTGGTGTTGTCCTTTTTGGAACGGTAAGTGTTTCCTGTACAATATCAATATATATGATATGCAATGATGAATGCAGAATTTATTTTAATAAATAAATGCAAACGTTTTTTTCATTTATCACTTCTATATTACCATGAAAACAGCTTACTGTTATTTAAATCAATAATTTTATGTAGACAAAATAAATTTTCATTTATAACAAGGTTTTTTGTGTTACAAAAATGTTCATCCTTTGCCTTAGGCATGAAACCCGAATTGTTTTGGGGAGTCCCTGGTCATCTAATTTTGTCAAACTTTTGGGCTTACCCTATGCTAGTAACTCTCACCAAAATACCACATTCACTCTGTGGGATTATCCTACTTAGATGATCCCCAATTTGTTTTAAAACAATTTTATTTACAAAAAAGTCATTGTTGGGGGGGGGGGTAATATTTAAAATTGTTCTGCAAAAAAGAAAAGGTATTGGTTAGCAGAGGATTGGGAGGGCAATACTAAGTGATAAACCGCCCACTGTTTTCCGGGTGATCCGAAAACAAGCGGGTCGGTCTCTAAATGGGAGTGGGAGTTAAGTGGGATGTCAAAAATAAAGCAGATCTGGATGGTGTCCTCCAAGATATGAGACAACAGGGTGGCTGGAGGCAAAATAAATGTGACAAGTGGTCATTTTTGGAGGCCCTCTAGTACCAAACAACAAAAACAGGGTCAAGATTCATTTACTCTACTAGCTAAGGGTCTGTTTTTTAAATTGAGATATAGGTTCTGCAAAACCCAGAACCGTGTATGCCATGCCTAAGCAGGAAACAAGCTTGTACCTGGCTCCTCGACAGATGCACAAGCAAGTGTCGTGCACCTACCTCCTATTGAACTCTGTGCGATCTAATCTCCTCCAATCGCATCTTATCTTCACTTTAAACAGATCTTGATTTCAAACAGATCCGGCCCCATGGACCTGATCAAGACATGAAACCTATATCACCATTCTCGCTACGGCTAGGATGGCTAGAAAAAAACATTCTTTTCTCCCTTATGGATGACCAATGCTACATTCAGGGCCATCGGATGCTCAGCGTTGATCCTAGCTGTTGCTTCGCTGACATACTCCCAGAGTCGCCGAAGTTTGCTGTAAGTGAAAAAGGCGTGCTCAACCGTTTCTCTTTCATGATCCCTGCAGCGCGGGCAGTAAGGATCTGTGCTCGCTTTGTCTCTGGTTAGCTTGTCATAAAGAGGCATCGTGTCTTGGACCAATTGCTAGGTTAGAGAGTACTCAGAGTTGTTGAGATAACTGTGGCTTGGCACCCAATTCCACTAATTCCCGATATAGTCTTTTTCTAGGCTGTGTGAAGGCCCTTGGCCCTAGCAACACCTTAAGTGCAGATCGGTATTTGGTGAAAAACTTTTGCTCCTCCTCTCGCTTACAACGGGATTCGGCTGAGGGGTCAGTATGAGTTTGGGAAAGGCGCTCTCAACCACATGGGCCCAAGGAACATCTGTCAAAAAGCGACCCAGAAAATCCAATTTTTCGGCATGTCTATGACTTGCCAGATCTGGCATATCTAGGCCTCCCTTGCTCAGACGTTGAGTACAGACCTGTCTACGGACATGTTTTCCCTTTCGTCCAAAGAAGCAAGAAAAGCAGGCTTGTAAAAACCAGAAAGCGGTCCCTAGGCAGGGGTAGTACAGCCAGTTAGTAAAGGATGAGAGGAAAGACGTAAGTGGCACACGCTCAGCTCTACCTTTTAAGGAAAGTTCCTTTTGAATCAAAATTGCGACTGACGATTCGACCTTTCACTGTACTTCCGACCAATTCTTTTCCAGCTAGAGGCCTAGTCTGAACAAAATGCCAAGGATTCGAACCAGGCCATCCTACCAGCTGAAAGTACCCAGTTGACAACGGCCCCTGTGACTTTTTCGTAGCGAGCGCCTTAATCACTATCACAATGTCATTGATGCTTGACTCGAAAATGGTGACATCGGTGAACGTAGAAACCCTGGCATGCCCTCCACCAGGTACAGCGATTCCGTGCAGGACTGGTCTCGCCACTCTGTCCCTTAATTTGCGAAGGAAATGCTCCATTGCCAAGACATAAAGCAGGGGCAACAGCTGACAACCCAACCCTGACACATCGACCGAGAAACCACAAACAACTCCGAAAGCTTACCATTGACTTGCACTGCCACCATCAGCAGATGATACAGGATGGAGATTCACTTTCGGAAGTCTGGATTAAAACGGGCGGCTTCCAAAACAGACAGTTGAGAAACAGGAAGCAGCTCGAGGAAAGAAGCTATTGTAATAGAAGGCTCTCCAGCATGTGGAGACCTCCACAGTGAATGGATGGGATTTAACTGATTGTCGGGTTGGTATAGTGTATTTACGTCGAGGGGAAACTAGAGCAACAAGTTCATCGGAGTACATTCCATTAAAATACTTGTAAAACAGGCACAAGGATGCAACATTGCGGCGATTGGGGCAGTGGCAGGAGCTTGGTGGATAGTGAGAGACCTATCAGATTAGAGACTCTTTTTTGGACCTTGTCTAAGAGGAATAGACAAGTGGATGGTGCACCAGTCCAGATGTAACAACAATACTCCATGCATGGGCGAATGGTGGCTTTGTAGACATATAGGATACTGTCAGGTGTGAGAAGTTTTCTAGTACGGTAGAGGGAGCCCACTTTCTTTGCAGCAGCCTTAGCAATGTCTTCTATTTATTTGTTCCAATTCATGTTATCTATGAATGTTAGGCCGAGGAGTTTGAATGTAGGGTGTTATTTGCCATGGCAAGTAGTGGTTGAAGAGGTTTCTTGTAGTTATTGAACTAAAGAAGCTTTGTCTTAGCATCATTAAATGTTACCATCCATTTACAACCCCATTCCACTGCAGACTGGAGGTTACTTTCTAAGAATTAAGCCATTGCCTCGGATATGTGCGCGGACTTTTACCCACATGACGAGAGTAGAACGAAAAGCTGCAGCAGTCATGGGTAGGGTGGTGTAGGGCGGTTGTTTTGTTCTTCCCCTTTTTAGTCACCGTGCTCTATCCCGATGTCGTTGCTGGAGCCGATGTTGCTGCTGCTTCTGCTTGTGTTGCTGCTGCTGTTACTTCTGCTGGTGTTGCTTTCTTCCAGGCTGTGGCAGGGGGCCCTTCTGAATATCTTTTTGAACAAGATTTGACCATATGGCCCGGTTGTTGGCAGTGCCTACAGTGTGCTCTCTGCCCCTCCACTATGACAGATAGCGTCCAGCTTTCACATCTTAGTAAGGTTTGGGTGGTTTTGAACCCTGCTCGGAGTAGAACAACTTCCTCGACATCTCCATACTGGCTTCTCACTGCTCCCGGTTGTTTGGAGTCGATGTAGCATGTGACGCCGAGTATGAAAACGTTCATCCGTCTCCTACTCAGATACTCTGGCTTCCCTTTGTGGTGCTTCCACTTCATGTTGCCAGCTGCAATCTTTTCCACTTCCTCTTGGAAGCAGAATGTCCCACATAGCATAGCTTTGTCAGGTCATGTATGAGGCAGGGATTTTTAAATCCCCCCCCCCTCCCCACATCATTTCATTGAGGGTTTATTTCAGAACCCCAGTCAACCCTTTTGTCCTGGCATCAGATGTCGCCAGAGACACCACTCTCCTCTGTATTTCTTCAACAAAATGACTTTTATTATGTTACCCTCTGTGAACTGTTTATAAGTGTCCTTGAACATTTGACGGTATGTCTCTGGCGAAAACTGGGACTGTGTTCCCAAATCTGTTTTCTTTTCAGCTGTTGTTTTTGCTGCAGTAGGAGTTGCTGACATGGGTTTGAGCGCTGCCGGGGTATGATTGCTTTTGGAAAGGTGTGGTCAATAGTCCGGGTTTTTCGATGGGCCATTTGAGCCTCTGTTTGTTCGCCGCACCCGTCTTTCTTATTTTTGGGCTGGATGGCCTGTCTGAGGGAGTGGGGATGCTGTTGTTACCTTCCGCTGAGCCGTCGTTGCTGGGGGTCCATCCTGAGAAGGGGTCTTGAGATAGAAACAGACGTTGAGTACAGACCTGTCTACAGACCAGTGACTTCTACCTCTGTCACAAAAGTGTGAAGAGCTGATGCATAAGAGCCGCCGGCAGTTTGCAGGCAGAAGTAGTACAGCCAATCATTAAAGGATGAGCAGAAAGACGTTTAGCGGCGCACACCTCAGCTCTACCTTTAATGAAAAGTCCCTTTTTAAGTAAAATCCTCACAGACACTCTGACTTTCGACTGTACTTCTAACCAGTTCTTATCAAGTTTGAGGCCCGGTCCGAGCCACATGCCGAGAATCTGAACCGGGCCATCCAACCAGTTGAAAAGACCCGGCGCACAACTCCAAGCAGCCAACTTCAGGCTATTGGATTTGCTGATGTTGACTTCTTCATACTATTTGAGTGCCTTATTTACCGCGATGATGTCTTGAAAGCTCGACACGCACACAGTGATATCATCAGCATATGCAAAGACCCGGGCCTGTGTGCCATCGAGTAGAGCGATACCGAGTAGGGCTGGTCTTTCCGCCTTGTCCCTTAACTTGCGCAGGAAAGGCTCCAAGGCAAGAACATAAAGTAGTGGACAACCCTGACATACTGACCGACGAACGATCCCGACTGCATTCTGTTTACCTGCACCACTGCTGGCGATACAGAATGGACATCCATTTGCGGAAGTCCGAATTAAATCCGGCAGCTTCTAAAACTAGCAATTCCCATCGACCATAAAACAGTTTGGATAATCACTGTAGTAGTTCTACTAAAATATTTTAAAAACCAAAGCATTTAAGTCATCAAAATACCACCATTTTGTTTGTAAATGAATATCCTTTCATATGCATTAATAAATAATAATCTACATTATATATTTTGAGTTTTTAGCAAATAAAGTCATAAAAATGTTAACGTCATTTGGGGCCATTTACGTCGTAAATAAATCAATCTTTTATCTTTTTTTTATGCATTAAAATTATAATTGTATGTTGTTTTGTCTTTCGGTAGTAGTAATTTTAAATTACCTTATCCGAAAAAACAATGGCTGCTAGTATTGCTGATATAACAATCAATCAGCAGCAGCTAGCTATAAAATAGCTTTATAAAGCTTCGTAAAATTCGTTTACAAACTTCTTTTGAAAATAAAAAGACAAAAATACTGTTTGTGCTTAAAAAGTTATTGCTGTTTATACTGGTTTTTATTCAACCTTCGAACTTCTAGTAGTAATGACTTTCTAGTCGCCAATTAAAAAAATAAAATAAAATTCTACTTTTTTAGGCAATTATGTGTGAACACCCTAAAAGTCTTGGCGGAAAAAAGAAACAAAGACAACAACAACAAAAATTTAGAGTGGGGGATCAGTTTCGCATATAAATTTAATGTAAAATGATCTCCTTTTTTCCGGCCATTCTTGCCTCTTAGTGCAATTTAAAAAAAAAATTTTCAAGCTGAAAACTTAATATAAAATAAATAATTACGCTACCACTAACTCTAGGTTCGAGTGACAAGCCACCCCCTAAAATCTCCCTTAACCCTAACACTAAGTCTGAATGGTAATCTCCATTTAAAACAAAACCCCTTAAGGAAGGAGTGACAAGCCCCCAATCCTACAAAAAACCCATTAAAACCACACGTGACTGTCTAAAAAAAAATGGAAAAAAAAGCAGACACCTATAAAGAAAAACGCACAGGATTTATTTCCCATAGAAAAAAATTGATTTACTGTCCTAAAACGCTAGAATGGCCCGGAAATGGTGAATTATTCTACATTAAATTTGTGAAACTAATCCCACACTCTAAATTCTAAAATAATTGTTTTTTTTCTGCTAAGTTTTCAGGGTGTTCACACTTAATTGCCCCTAACTCGAAATCAGTGACAAGCCCCCCTCCTCCCACAAAGACCCTCTTAAAAGTACACATAATTGTTTAAAAAAAAAAAAGAAAGAAAAAAGGAGACCCCCACCCCCCCAAAAAAAAGAAATACACACAGGATTTCTCTCCCATAGAAAAAATGATTAATGCCCTAAAACGCTAGAATGGCCCTGAAATGTGGAATTATTTTACATTAAATTTATATATGAAACTAATCCCCACTCTAAATTCTAAAATAATTGTTTTTGTTTCTTTATTTTTGCCAAGTTTTTCAGGGTGTTAACATGTAATTGCCTAAAAAAAAAAGTAGAATCTCATATTTTGGGAAGGCAAGGGGGCGATTTAGCGGAAGGTGTTAATCTACAATAATACCAAAGAAATCTTGCAATATATTCATTCTTAAACAATCCTAGTATTGGATTTTAGTTTTTTGTACATAAAATGTATTACAATTCAACTTTGAGTTCTCTAACTTTTTTTTAATGGATACATGGTATTTTTAAGGTATTGCAGCATATTTATGTGCATTTACTGCAGATTACTTGGAAACCATTAATTTCTGGAGATTTTCAGTGGCATATTCTGAATTCCTGTACAAAACTACACTTATATGGTAAATTTCATTGCTTAATCTTGTGTTTTAACAAAGATATAACATTTTTACTGCAAATTTAGTGTAAAAAATGTGACGAAATGCATATGGTCTTAAAGGGGAAAATATCCAATCGTGCGAGGCACAAAAATAGTCATAACTTCCTTATTTTTAGTCAGATTTATAAAATTTAAAAAGATTTGTTCATGTGTATTGCTACTAGAACAGATCTCACGTAATGATGGTCGACCTTGTCGAAAGCTTTCAATTGATTAAAATTGATCAAATGCAGATTGTTCTGAATCGATCTCCCCTTCACAGCCGAGTTCTGATCGGGTTCAACCAAGTCAGAAATAACAACCTGCAAACCGTTCACAAGAACTCATACTAAAATCTTTAACTCTGTATTTAGCAGAGTTATGAGCCTAAAATCATTTAAACCCCCTCCATGCTCGTCCTCTTTCTTCAGTATGTGACTTGGGCAGGGATAGATCCCTGCTTAAACCAGTGGTTGAACACATCTGTCAGAAGAGGAAGGAACATGTGCGACAGCCTCAAAAACAATTTGTAGGGCAAACCATGAGCTGGCCTGCCTCATACTCTGTAACCCGCCCATCACAGTCAGCAGCTCACACCTCCTCCAGGTGGGGCGAGTTGGCCAAATAGCTGTTAAATTCCTGGGCAGTTGGGTAAAACGATCTGTGAAATGCTTCCAGAACCTCTCACAGATTTCTCGCGTCGATACAAGGGACTGTCCTTCGATGTTTTTATCTCTTGAATGTAATGATCCGATCTGCGAAAAACCACAGCACTCTGCTCTTTAGCGTCAATATTCACGGTTCTGTGAGATATTCTTTCTAACCTTGCCCTATCTGACCCTCATACTGCTCATTAGCCGAACGTTTCAGGTCCCCCTTTACTCATGCTATGGTTACAGGCCAACTTATCTTCTAACCACTTTTCTGCTTTAGCCTTATGTAAAGCAAGGGCCTGTCCATACTGAACACAAAAGCCTCTTGCCTTAGATTTTAAGTTACCCACCACTTAGTCCCTGTAACCTTCCCCACTACATCCCGCTGCATATTAGCTTTTCTTGGAAGTCGCATATCTCCAGCAAGGAGGTATTTAACTTCCAGTATCTAACTGACTTAGTTCAGACAGGCCACAACTATTTTGTGGTCCGAGTGTCCTAACCAGTGGAACTTGGGGCAAAATAGAAAGTCTGCATCGCCTCTTCTAATTAACATCCTGTCCAAGTAGGTACTTGAGCAGGAAGGCTCACGAGAATGCCAAGTCCCCATCTCCTGCCCAGGTGCTCAAGACAGAACCTATCAACCAGATTGCACGAGGCAATCAAGTTAGACTGCTCTCATACCTATCTATCCTGCTAGTCCCGCCCACCTTATCTATCTTGGGATCAAGGATGGCATTCTAATCACCTATTAAATAAAATTAGCCACTCCGAACTCGTGAGGAACATCTCCAACCGGCAAAAAAAGAAACCCTCTCTGCAGGAGTGTTGGGCGCATAAACCGCGACGATTCAAAACTTGCTTTTGCTAACGGCAACAGCAGCCACGACCAGCCTACCTTCTGCATCTGCGTGTACAATGTTTACCTTTGCGGACAGAGTACGACTCACTAACAAGGAAACACCCCTAGCATCACAGCTGCCGAATGTTGAAAAGACATTGTAATGTCCAGGCATCCATTATAGTGTGTTTCCTGTAGCGCAGCCACATCTATGTTGCGGGCTAGGAGATCCTTCAGCACGTAAGTAGCATTGCTTCGGCATCTCATGCCCTGGTATTAAGGCTAGCCAAGTTTAATTTTGTGAACATGAGCACTATTCAGTGTTGATCACCGGCCTAAAATTCTCAGGATTGAGGAAGCCACAGATCTGTCAGCAGTTCGGTTGTAACTTGACCACTTTGGGTTACACCTCCGACGTCCAGAGGTAACGTTAATTTGATATCACAATAAAAAGAAGGGTAAAAATAAATAGAGCCCCTACCTTTTTGAGCGATGGGTGCTTTCGTCAATTTTTTCCTCTGAAGGGGATTGGGGATCAGCCTTTTTCTTATTCTTTTGTGTCTGTTTTGTTCTGCCTTCCACGACCAAACTAGAGTCTTCTTGGTGAGTCTCGATTTTGTTTCCCTCCAATTCTGAAGAGGGAACCGGCAACTTGCGCTTCACCACAGCCGTCCTGTTTGACGTTTCCGTTGTTATTGTTGACAGTTGCTGCTGTTTTGTTTTCTTTCCAGCGGTGGCCTCATTCTTTTCTGTAGTTTCCTCTGGTTTGTCTTAAGACACTGATTCCGTTGGTTTTTTGGCATTTCTTCCTGCCACTGTTCTAGCCATCCTTGTTGGTGTCTTTCCCCTCTTCGATCTTCACGGGAGCTGTTGTTTGTACCATGACTGCAGCAGAGGGCTTTTGTTGACAGTGCCAGCAGTGTGATCATCTGCCCTCCACTGTAACTGACAGCTCATGTTTTGCACCTGAGCAGAGCAGGTATGTTATTGAAACCGTCACTGTCAAGCTGCATGCGCAGGGTGTAATCACCCATCATTACACCCCTAGAACCTCTGACTGGAACAACTGCCTCAACGTCTCCGTATTGGCTCATTACTGGATCTTGTACGGGACACCGAGGATGGACACTGTCGTCTTTCTTTTACTCAGGTACTTGAACTTTAAGTGTTTCCACTTATAGTCTGTCCAAGACACTTTTTCGGCGTCTTCTGGTGTGGGGAGCAGAACATCCCACATGGCAAAACTCCTGCAGCATAGATACTGCATCGAAATATTAAGGTCGATGAGGAGCTCCACCATGGTCTTTTTCTGGACCCCAATCAGCTTAATGCCTGACGTCACAAGTGAAATTGTCCTCTTTTGAATGCTCTCTCACGCACCAGGTATGGGTTTGATGATGTTGCCCTCTGTATACTGTGCATACCTTGTGTGGAAAAGCTCCCAGTACTGCTCAGGTGTCAGCTTTGATTGGAGTCTTCATGTTGCTGGCCCTTTCCTCTGCAGCTGTGCTGATGGCATGGATGCGTTCAGGTCTTCATCGTTGACTGCCACGGCTGTTTTGCGGGTAGGTGGAGTTGAGACGACGGTACTTCCTCTCAACAACCATTCTGGTTGCAAGTTGAGTGTTCCTGACAGAGCAGGCCAGTCTCTGGGAGTGACTGAAGGAATACTGGCACACCCAGATGTCAGGGTTCTGACATTTTCGGCTCCCTTTTTTGCTCTAGGTCTGGAGCGATCTTTGTGAGAAGGAGGGAGACTTTCACTGTCCGACGCGTTAATGGACACTATTCTGATTTTAAGCAACCCGGGTGTGTGCTTGGTGGAGGGGTTGCCACTGGTTTCTTTTTATTCGCTTCCTGATTGGGGGGGGGGGCATTCTTTAGGGGAGCAGCCCCTTTCTGAAAAATTTTTTGGGGAGCGGTCCCTTCTGTTTCTATAGAATCGGGGTGGTTTGCTCACTCTGTTGCGTTTTTTGCTCCCCCGCTTGAGGGGTGCACTCTTAAGGGAGAGCAGTCCCTTTATCAAAAGTCTTTGGGGGAGTATCCCCTTCTGTTTCCGAAGAATCCGGGCAGTATGCCCCTTCTATTTCAGGCTTTGCTCCTTGCTTGAGGGAGTCTCTCTATAGGGGAGCTGTCCCTTCTGTGTTCGCCTCTAGGCTGGGGAATCCCTTACATTCCTCTCCATTGTTGGTAGTGGTGGTGATGGGTATCTCCTCCATTTTGCAGTTTCAATCAACATGGAGACACCTTATATAAGAGCTAGTTTCAGTGCAAAAAGAGCATGCAAAAATTGGTCATAGGGAGAGAGAGAGAGTGAGGGTGAGAGCGTTAATGGAAGAGAGAGAAAGTGTCTAACTTTCCTTATCGCTCGAGGCTTACAGAAAGGTCAAGATTGCATCTCAACCCCAAGGGGGAGAAGGTGAACAAAGTGGGTCAGGCAATCTAGGGTGATGCTAACAATACAGAGGTGTATCCCTCCCCCTGACCCATGAGATGGTAGGGTCGAGAAAAACCAGAACGATAGAAATCTTTTGCGAAAGAAGTGCAGAAAAATGGAACAGATACTACACTTTCAAATATTTATTTGCACAAAATATAAAATTTGAATTCCATACAAATTAGACACAAGGCCATCATTCACTCGACTAGCTACGAGGCTAAACTTACCCGAAGGGCTGGGGGTCTGACATGACCAGGAACAACGTGCACCATGCTCACACGTACTCATACTTGACTCTTTTTTTTGTACACGCAAACTCGCTACTTGTATCCACCTTTTTTTAAAGACTGAGAAATCTAATCTTTTTCTATCACCTTCAGCTGGTGCTTGAAGAAAGCGATCAGATCCTGATCAGCAAAAAATGTGACGTCTGCGCCACCATTTGTGCTGCGAGTTAATGTAGTATCTGTTCTGTGGTCATGAGACCATTTTCCCAGATACTATCCTCTCCTTTTTTGGGGGGTGGGTGGGGTGTTCTGTTGTTCCTTCTCTTTTCATGGGAAGATCCTCCTCTATTTTGGGTTAGGGTGTATTGTAGTATATGTTCTGTTGTAATGATGTATCCTACCAGTAGGTAACTTTTGAGGGTCAGTGTATGTAGTTCATTCATCATAACATCCTCCCAGTTTAGCAAAAATATGTGACCGGAAGAAGCATATATTTGCTAGTTTATATAGGCCTCCTTTTAGTCTCAAGAATGGATACCTCATGTAAGGATGCCTGCATAGGGTGTCTATATTGAAGCAAGGATTGCGCAATCTCTAACCGTACCTCTTCTGAACCACCGTGGCAAGGAAGAATTCAAGGTGACTGGAAACAATGCCAGTTTAAGCAGAGAAAGACTGGTGTTATTTCAGAGTTTTCCTTCCTCTAAACTAGTTGCACAACTAAGTCTTGAGAGTCTGGTCTACCCTATTATTTATCCCGTAGCTGGAGGGAGAACAGATGAATTCCAACCTTTCCCAAGAACATTAGTCCATGCCTCTAACCATACATGATGTCACTTCTATTTTGAATAATCTCCCTTTGATTATATACATGTTTTCTATTTGGCTAATTTTTGTTTTAATGAGCCTATTAAACTCTGCTTCTTTTCTGTAAGGCAACATGCCCAAAGTAATTGAGGACAACTTATGGTCTTTATTCTAGATTGTATGTTCGAACAAGAGTTGCTACCAAATTTCGAGTTGACAACATGATTTGGGAATAACCAAGTGGCTCTAATCCTTTTAACAAGGACATTTTAACCTATAATTTTGAGGCAGTCCCTTAAAATCTTCAGAAGGATCTTAATTTGCATATACAGTGTTTCATTCATCTTACAGATTCCTAATTTTGTGCTTTTAATGAAACACATAGCATTTTAAAATATGTATAGATTTCGTACTTGATGAAAGATTTTTATTTGATTTCAATTGCATATTCATCGTCATTTAAATTCTGATGCACAAGTTTAATATTTTAAAATTTGTCTGATAAATTTTTGTATTGCTTAAATTTTTTTTTAAAGATACCTTTTAAATTATCTTTTTATATTGACAATATATTTTTCATACTTTAAAATAGCGTAGGTCTAGAATGAAAGCGAGTTTTATTTATTTGATGATTGCAATAATCATTGGGATTTTGTTACTTTCTCTTGTTATCACACGTTCTAAGTAGCATTTGTCTGGTTTGGAATCAGAATTTTGGAGGTTGAGAATAGTAGTCCGAATAATTCAAATCCAAATTATCAATCCTCATCTCAAAAGTTCCAAAACATAATAGCGTAGTTTATTTTGTACAAACAATTATAACTTTATAGTTGTCTATAGGCAGGTTTTTATTCAAGGAAGGTAACTTATGTTCTGTTTTTATTTTTAGGAGAAAACAGAAAATGCAGTTGACTTTAAGCACATCTATATTTATCAGGTGAGATAGGTTTTTTTTATTTAAAAACATTTTTGTTTATAGAAAATCTTTTCTTTTCTTTTAAAAATAATGGTTTTTGCATTGAATTAGAGGAAAATGTACTTTTTTTTTTACTTATTACTATATATGTAACCTTAATTAATATTAGGTACCACAAACCAACTTTATTTAGCATGCAAAAATGGGTAAATATAGTGAAATTCCCTTCAAGTTTAATTTGAGATATCTCGTTTAATTTTTTGGTTATTCTGATAAAATTTGGATGGAAACAAAAATTTAACATTTGTTATAAACATACAATTCTTTCTCTTGTGTTTTTTTTGTTTTGTTCCAGGGTGTTTCAAGGTAGGTCACTGTTTTCAGTGATATGCGATTTATATTTTATGTGAAAAAAAAGTTAGTTTTTAAAATTTGGTGTGCACGATATTATTCATATAAATAGTTCACACTTAAATTTCCCACTGATATGTGCGGCGGCGATAGCTACTCCGTGCGTCTGGATGACGACATAAACTGTCAGTTGCAATGGAGAAAAAGGGGCAACTCTCATGACAATGGAAGCGGCCTGCATTTTGCTCCACTTTTACATTTTCACGTTGCAAACCAGTGACGATAAGCACCCACGTCGATGATCAATGTTAAACGATAACAATTCTTCCTCTGGATCACCTTGTTACGACTTTTACTTCCTCTAAATTATCGGGTCCAGTCGTCTTTTCCTGGCATCGAACACCGAGGCTGAGATGCACAAGTGGTAGCGCTGCCAACATCGCTCACTACATGATGGCGGCACCGCCCAGATCCGATTACCTCACTGGACCATTCGATCGGTAGGAATGTGATCGACGCTGGCTATTGACCCCACGCTTTCCAGGAATTTCTCGTACACAAGGTTGGTTACAGGCCCCGATCCCTATCACAGGATGTAGTTAAGAGGTTTCCCAACCCTCTTGCGGCAGAGCAAAGTTCCCACTGATACCTCCAGTGTAGCACGTGTGCAGCCCGGACATCTAAGGGTATCACAGACATGTTATCGCTCCGCCTCATGTGACTTACTGTCACCAGTGTATTTAAGAAGTGCGTGAGAAAACCGACCTGGACCCGGACACCATGATGGATGCCAAGCCCGCCGTAAAAATCACTCACGTTGGTACACTAGTTAGCAGGCCTCAGTCTCGTTTGTTATCAGAATCAACCAGACGGATCGCTGCACCAACTAAGAACGACCATGCACCACCACCCATCGAATCGAGAAAGAGCTATCGATCTGTCAATCCTACCGGTGTCCAAACCGGGTGAGTTTTCTTATGTTGAATCAAATTAAGTCGCAGGCTCCACTCCTGGTGGTGCCCTTCCGTCAATTCCTTTAAGTTTCAGCTTTGCAAGCATACTCCCCGCAAAACCGAACTCTGGTTTCCCACAGGTTACCCGCCGAGTCATGAAAGCGAATGCCGGCAGATCACTGGTCTGCATCGTTTATGGTAAAAACTACAACGGTATCTGATAGTCTTCGAACTTCCAACTTTCGCTCTTGATCGAGGAAAACGTACTTGCCACATGATCACTGCAGTTCTGCTTACAACGATCTAAGTATTTTACCTCTAACGTAGCAATACGAGTGGTCCCGAGTAATCCAAATGATCCAAATTATCAATCTTCATTTTAAAAATTCCGACACATGATTTTTCACTTGTTTGAAACCTGCATTTTTAGTTATACACTGACATTTGGCTTTTTCGACAAATATCACATGAGCTGGCAAATTTTCTAATTTTGAACACATTTTGCAAAAATTATACAATTCTTTTCTTTAAGTCAGTATTTCCAATAACTAAAAAAAAATTATATATGAAACATTATTTCACATAGGAAATACTGTTAAAAACATTGAAAATATGGTTTTCATGAACTTTAAAAAAAAATTTTTTTTTAGAAACTTGGACGATCTAACGCTGAGAGAATTCTTCAAATTGAAAAACTATGTGACAGTAAGTTTTAGCTTTTACAAAAATAACTTTTGGTCTAAATTAAATTTTAGTAATTGTTTTATTTTTTAATAACTATTTAATTAACAACAAGGGTGCATTATACTTGGAACAGGATGCTTACCAATGTGATACCCTGTACTTATATTACTAATAGAATTATTAAGAATTGTCATGAAACTTTTCTTGTTAAAATTCTATTGATTATACATTGTTCACTGTTATTAAACAAAATGTCTGAAAAGAAGGTCATTTGACTTCAACTTGACACCCAGTTGTCATATTCGAGTTGTTGCCATCTGTTTCTATGAACTAGTTACAAAAGTTGGAAGAATAGAAACATTCCTGAATTGTTTTCCCTTTATACTAGTTTATGTTCGGAAATCCCTCTCCTTGACTAGAGAACATAGGCTAGACTCAAATGATCAAGCCTACATGTGCTTTAGATTAACCTTACAGAACAGCATTAGTTACTTATATTTCTTATACCGTTCACCTTCGACCCAGGACTGTACCCTGCTTAACCCTGTCTCTGAAAGCATAGATACAGCACTCTCACTTAACTCGAGTGCCCAAATACATGTATTTGAGGATTTCAATGTACATCATCGTGACTGGCTTGGATTCTCCAGCTATACAAACGCAGCAGGTAACTCCACGTATAGTTTCTCCATAGCGCACTCCCTCTCACAGACTGTCGCTTTCCTGACCCACCTCCCTGATCGTGTCGACCTGTTCTTGCCCGAGGCTTGTGCAACGAATGCCCATAGCCCATTCGGGAACGCTGATCACCTTGTGGTGATGATTGATATCACCCTAAAATCTCGTCTCGAAGCTGACGTTGCTCAAAACGACGAGATACTACAAGCGGGCTGATTGGGAATCCATCCATAGAGTGAAACATTCTCTCTCCCTGCTGATCAGTGCACAAATGAGTTAATTGAATGGGTCAAATCAGGCATTAAAGCACATGTCCCCATGCGAAAATTCTACAGCAAGCCCCACTCTCCACAATGGTTCACCTAGAACTGTGCAGCTGCTATTGCTCAGAAGCAGCAATCACTCCGAATCGCCATAAGTCAACTACAAATAGACAGAAACTTATAACGCCAAGAAATCATTGTAAGACTGTAATAGATGAAGAAAATAGAAGGTATACAGAGATGACCAGAAAACACATTCAGTCTCAGAAACTAAGTATTCGTGATTTCTGGAAAATCTTCAATAGTGTGATGAACAATAAGGTAATCAACAATTCTCCTGCTATCCAACCACAATGATGTCGTTCGCACGGCAACTGATAAGGCTGAACTACTTGCCCAGTGTTTCACCTTCAAATTCACTTTGGACACTGCAAATCACTCTCTCCAAAATCTCCCATTGCAGACTGAAGCCACAGTTGATGAGCTGACCATCACCCCATCTCATGTCTGGGACATCATAAAAAAATTTGACACATCGAAAGCATGTGGGC
The DNA here is from genome assembly GCA_963556195.1 of Sepiola atlantica. NCBI lineage: Eukaryota > Metazoa > Mollusca > Cephalopoda > Sepiida > Sepiolidae > Sepiola > Sepiola atlantica. Next base: position 144,886,414 of record OY744518.1, on the reverse strand, counting down.
CTGATCTTATACCTGTAATAGTAATAAAGAAATTCTCTGCTGAACAGGCCTCTGTCCTCTCCAAACTCTACAACAAATGCCTTGCCGAATCTTGCTTCCCTTATAGCTGTAAAATTGCCTCTGTGGTACCAGTCTTCAAGAATTCTGGAGATAAAATTGACCCTTAGAATTATCGCCCCATCAGTCTACTCCCGCTCTTCACTAAAATCTTTGAATCCTTAATTAATCTAGCAATAGTCTGGCACTTTGTTAATACCAAACTTCTTTCTGACCATAAGTATGGATTTAGGCAAGCACAGTCTACTGCAGATATCCTAACGGTCATCTCTCTCACGTTTTTTTATGAAAAATTGGCATGTAAAGTGTGCTTTTGCTCAAATCTCCAAAAATGAAACCTGTTGTTCAAAATTTTTAATGACTTCTCTAATTTTGACATTTCTGCAAACCGTATCATTTTTTTAAATGCTTATAACTCTAGTCCTAATTAAAATAAACTCATATTATTTGTACCATTGGATAAAATAATCTTTTGATGCAGTTTAGTCTAGTATGTCCTTAAAAAAAGTTATACTATTTGGAGGGGGGGGGGCTTCTCATGAACGGCCTGAATGTTACACATTTTTGTTTTTTAATCATTCTAGATGAATAATTGTCTGAACGTTGCTCATTTTTACAAATTTTCCTCATTTTTTTTTTTTAAATGTATTTAAATCTTTGCTAAGCTAGTTTTCCTTTACTTTTGTCAAAAGTAAGCATACCATTATATAAAAGGAATTTAATGCATACTAACATTTAGAGATGAATTTAATTTTTCTTTTCTTTTAACATCAGTAATCTTTTTATTACAATTAATTTATATAATTGCAATTAAACTTTTTATAATTACAGTCAGCAAAAAAAATTTTGATAGCAAGTTTGGTTGTAACTCTGACTATAAAATGGGTGATGCTTTGTGGGCATGCTCTGATCTTTTCTCTAAATGGTAAGTCTTTTTAGAATTCTTTTCAAAAATAGTTTAAACGATAGTTAGCACTGCCAATCACACAATATTTAACATGCATTTCTATGAGAATTGTTTGTTTTCATTATTTGTAAATTGTTTATTTGTTTTTCAAACTAATATCCTTGTCTTTGTTATTTTTTTATCCCATTTCACTGGATCAGTTTCCTGTATATAAATGTTCAATTCACTACACATTCTTAAAAAATATCAATGACATCAAATTTATGATTTTTGATATGTGTGTAATATTTTTATTTGAAGAGCGATATGAGCAGTGGCATAATGATTACCAACACAAACTATGAAATCAGCCAGATGAGTTCAAATTCTGTCAGATCTCTTATGTGCTAATATTCAATGTTGCAGAGTCTGAAAGTATAAGTGTGACTTCGACTCTAGGATTCCAACAATTCTGACTCTTAGAATTCCAAAATATCAATCTCCGACTCCTTATTTTAAAGTCTTCCAATGTTCAGACTGTCTGTTTATTCTTCGGAGAGTAAAAAATCTGATTCTGGTTCTTACCAAAACTTCAGTCTCCCTCTGACCTTGCGACCCTGCTAATACCATTAAGAAAGATATGAACTCCTCAGTGTCTAGCTATGATAGAAATTGGTCCATTTTAAATAGAATAGCTTGCAGTAGTTTTTGCCTTTTTACCATTCAATCATTTTTAAAAGAATTAATATGTTGTAAAACAACTAAACATGTTTTTTCTTTTATGCATAGAAATGCTAAAGGTGAGGTCATTGAGTGAGTGAGTGAGAAAGATATAAATAAATTAGAAAATAATTATCTAATTATTTACATTTAACCTTATTTGCTTTTTTTTTTCTTCAAACTATGGTCCTCGTTGACGTTTACATTGATATTTCTACCTTTTTCAGGTGTAAGAAACACCAACATATGTTCTATTGATTATAATAAGCAGCAGTTATTTTTAAAAATGTAAAAAAATAAAATTACTATAAATAAGCAATACATCTGAAAGAAGGCCAGAGAGCACATGACTGAAATGGAGTAGAAATATATACTGAAATGACGGAGAAATATAAATAGCAATGTTGATAAATACACAATCCAAAGAAAAACAATGTAAATAAATAAAAAAAGATTAATCTTGTTTAAAGATTCATGTTTAAATATATTGCCCCCCTAAAAACTTCGCATCTGACATGGGGAAATATATTTAAAAACCTTTTTTCTTGATGGAGGTGTCTTGTATGACAACCATCAAATACATTAAGTCCACTTAACACAGCAAGTGTATCAATTTTGGAAAAAAAAAAAAAGGACTAAAAAATATCCAGTTGCATAATTCAATCCTATTGAAATCATCTTAAACTTGTTTTGAATTCAATTCATAAAATCTTTCACTTAATATCTTGTGTTTTAAAAAAAATCTGTTTTGTAGTGACGAAAAACTAGGATCCAAAAGAATAATTCTATTCACCAATAATGATAAACCTCATGAAGGGAAGGCAGCAGATGATGTAAGTAACCTTTTTTTTACCTTTTTTTTCTTTTGGTATGTACTTTATCAAAAAAAAAATTCATTAATTTCTGAAATGATTTCAGCATCATTTATCTTGTGAGGTAATTCAACTTTTAAAATGTTCTCATCAATACATATCAGTATGTGTGTCATACACTGATTTTTGATACAACATATTCCTCTTTTGTCCTTCAAACAGGCCAAGATTCGAGCAGAAGATTTGCATAAAAATGGAATAAGCCTGGAACTGATTCCTCTACCTTTTCCACAACAATCCTTCAATATTGACGAATTTTACAAGGTATATATATACTAAATAAATATTGATAACACAATTGGCAATCCTGTATGAAACTGGTAACATGTTAGGCACTGAATTGTTTCAAGAATGAGGAAATATGTCTACTTATATTGAGCAAAAAAAACGTCAGTGTTAGGATTGTGCAAATGATTGGTTGATGAAAGAAATCATTTTCATAATACTAATACTGTTAAAATCTTTCACAAGTTCCTGATTTCCTGGATCAACTTATAGAGTCAAGAGCCCCAAAAAGCATTTAGACGATCCCTTTGTCATCTTTGCACTTGGGTCAGACGCTCTGACGGTTCCAAGTATTTATCATCAATCAATGAGCTTATAATTGAAACGAATCTTCAATCCTCAATCTCCTCTCACCACTTTGCCATGACTGATTACATTCCACTCTACCGTAAGGACTCTGACAAACATATGCATGGGCTAGGAGTTTATGTTCGGAACACCCTCCCCTTGACTAGAGAACATAGGTTAGAATCAATGACCAAGACTACATGTGCTTTAGATTGACCTTACATAACAGAGTTAGTTACTTATATTTCTTATACCGTTCTCTTTCGACCCAGAACTGTACCCTGTTTGACTCTGTCTCTGAAAGCTTAGATAGAGCACTCTCACTCGACTCGAATGCCCAAATACATGTATTTGGAGGTTTTAATGCACACCATCGTGACTGGTTGGGATTCTCCAGTGTTACTGATGCAGCTGGGAACTCTACGTTTAATTTCTCACCTCACGACCTCTCACAGACTGTCACATTTCCGAACCCCCCCCCCTTCCTGATCGTGCAGACCAGCAAGCCTCACTTCTTGACCTGTTCTTGACCTCACTACCCGAGACTTGTGTGGCGAATGCCCATAGCCCGCTCGGAAACTCTGATCACGTTGTGGTAATGATACTTATCACCTTAAAAACTCATCCAAAAGCTGATGAGCCGTTGCTCAAAACGACGAGAAACTATGAGAAGGCTGATTTTGAATCCCTCAGGGATCACATCAGCTACGCCCCATGGGGTGAAATCTTCTCGCTCCCTGCTGATCAGTGTGCAAATGAGCTAACCGAATGGGTCAAAGCAGGCATTGATGCTTATATCCCCACGCGAAAATTCTTCAACAAACCCCACTCTCCTCAATGGTTCACCTCAGAATGTGCAGCTGCTATTGCTGAGAGGCAGAAGGCATTTCACAAAATTCGGCCGCCATAAGTCAATGCGAATAGACAGAAATTTATAGAGACAAAAAATGATTGCAAAGTAGTGATAGATGAAGCAAAGAGAAGGTATACAGAGATAACCAAAAAATACATTCAGTCACAGAAACTAGGCACTCGTGATTTCTGGAAAATCTATAATAGTGTGATGGACAATGGACAATTCCCCTGCTGTCAAATCACAACGATGTTATTTGCACAGCAACTGATAAGGCTGAACTACTTGCCCAGCGTTTCGCCGTAAACTCCACTCTGGACTCAGCAAACAACCCCCTCCCGAAATTCCCATTGCGGACTGTAGCCACACTTGAAAACCTGGTCATCACCCCATCTCGGGCCAGGGACATCATAAAAAACCTTGACACCTCCAAAGCTTGTGGGCCTGATCTTATACCAGTAATAGTAATAAAGAAATGCTCTGCTGAACTGGCCCCTGTCCTCTCCAATAAATGCTTTGCTGAATCTTGCTTCCCTGATAGCTGGAAAATTGCCTCTGTGGTACCAGTCTTAAAGAATTCTGATGATAGAATTGATCCCCAGAACTACCACCCAATCAGTCTACTTCCGATCTTCACTAAAATCTTTGAATCTTTGAATCATTAATCAATCTAGCGATAGTCCGGCACCTAGTTAATGCTAAACTTCTTTCTGATCATCAATACGGATTTAGGCAAGCACGATCTACCGCAGATATCCTAATGGTCATCTCTGAACGCATATATCATACACTGGACAAGGCAAGTGAAGCTAGGGCGGAAGCGCTTGATATATCCAAGGCCTTTGACAAGGTTTGGCATGAAGGGCTTCTTCTAAAACTCCACTCATATGGTATTACTGGACAAATATTTAATACAATTAAATCCTTCCTAACAAAGAAAGATCCATATTGTCCTCGATGGCCGTTCATCCAAGCAACATGACATAAATGCTGGTGTACCCCAGGGATCCATCCTTGGACCTCTAATGTTCCTGATTTTCATAAATGATCTCCCTGATGTCATTGAGACTGAGATAGGAATATTTGCTGACGACACCACGCTTTACTCTCGTCATGTGGGCAAAACTGACGCACACATATCTGAGGCAATGGCTGAATCCTTAGAAAATGACCTCCAGTCTGTAGTGGATCAGGGTAAAAAATGGATGGTAACTTTTAATGCCGCAAAGACAAAGCTACTTTCCTTCAATAACTACAAGAAACCTCTTCAACCACCGATTGTCATGGCAAATAATACTCTACCTGAGAGTTCATCATTCAAACTCCTCGGCCTAACTTTCACAGATAACATGAATTGGAATAAATACATTGAAGACATTGCCAGGGCTGCTGCAAAGAAGGTGAGCTCCCTCTACCGTGCTAGTAAACTTCTCATACCTGACATTATCCTATATCTCTACAAAGCCACCATCCGCCCATGCATGGAGTATTGTTGTCACATCTGAGCTGGGGCATCATCCACTAGTCTCTCCCTGTTAGACAAAGTCCAAAAAAGAGTTGCCAACTTAATAGGTCCTTCACTATCCACCAAACTCCAGCCCCTGTCCCATCGCCGCAATGTCGCTTCCTTGTGCCTGTTTTACAAGTACTTCAATGGAGTGTGCTCTGGTGCCCCCTTTGACGTAAATTCACTTGACAAACCCGACAATCTGCCAAATCCCATCCATTCACTGTGGAGGTCCCCAGATGCCAAAGAGCTTTCTACTCCAAAAGCTTCTTTCCTCGTGCTGCTGGACTCTGATACTCCCTCCCTGCTCTCTGTTTTCCTGACGGTACTGACATGCAGAAATTTAAAACTGATGTAAACAGACATTTCGCTGCACAGCTCCCAACTAAGGATGCAACAGAGGCCGGAGCGTGGCAGACAGTGAGGGACCTATTTGGTTAGAAATTCTTTTTTACATCGTGTCCATGAGGGAGAGACTAGTGGTTGGCACACCAGCCCAGATGTGGCAATAATATTCAATGCACGGACGAATACTGGCTTTATAGAGATATAGGATACTGGCAGATGTAAGAAGTTTTCTAGCTTAGTTTAGGGAGCTACCTTCTTGACAGCATCTTCTATGTACTTATTCCACATTATGTTGCCTGAGAATGACTCTCGGGAAGGGTATTATCGGCAATGACGATCAGTGGTTGGAAAGGTTTCTTATAGTTATTAAAGGAAAGAACAAAAAAATCCAACTCAAGTATGGCTAAGGTGACCGTAAACACAACTTTTTTGCTGCTTCTAATTTTTTAAAATTAATGCAGTTTTGTGTGTTTATATTCACTTTGTATGCATGTTCACGGTGAGATTTAAAAAGAAAAAAGAAACAGGTTGATTGAATGAAATTTTACAAAAATGCCCCAAAGTATCATTTTGTGCACTGTTATATAAAATGTTCCTGTATTTCAAACTTGATTATTATCTCCTGTCCCAAAAGTGCTTTGCTTAATCCTACTGTGGAACTCGGTAGATGAAATACCTAAAAATGTGGGAGGGGAACATATCTTCAATTTGATCAAAAAGAGACTATCAAAACATTTACTCTAAGTAGATACTTAATTTTTTTTAACCAAGCGAGGGCATAGAAATATCTGGTATAGTACCCAGCTGCGAGGTTACCCAAGAGATAAATCTGTAGATCTCGTCAGATCATTCTCCTAGAAGAAAACTGATGTAAAAAGCTGTGCTCTACAGTCATCTTCAGCTTGTCACTGAAACCAGGCTCTGTAGGAGAGCCTGCTATGTGTATCATACAAGCACACAACATGGCCATCTATATGTACAGCCACACTGATAGAGAGTAGAAAGTACACCGTGGATATACTTTTGGGAGCCCCGCAACTCTCACTTCCCTTACTTTGTCTTTTAATCCTCAAATACTATGAGCTATGTTTCTGACAAGAGGCAGAAATTGCTGTTACTTGGGTCTGCCGTTGTTTTATTGTGAGCAGTATGTGGAGATGTTTTGAATATACTTTTTTTGTTTCTTTCTATATTGCCTAGTAACTAATAAGGATACTTGAGGTAAACATTTTATTTAGGCTGATGTTATCCGCCTGGTAGTCCAAGAACTCGAACCTTGAAATAACCCCATCAGCAGGTGCATAATATCGGGGCTGTTGTATTACCATTTAGTGAATGGAATCTGCACCCTACAGTAGTTTCCAGTAGGACTTCTCGATGCCATATTAGTGGGATCAACTTTTCTTTACAAAGATCGCCTGTATACTCATCTTCTCTGAGTTCTGCTCTCAACTTCTTTACCAACGACCGCTTCCACATTTCTCAAAATTCTATAAAGAAAAGGTCAAACACAAAATGCAAGCACAAACCCAGTACCTCAACTCCCAATGTGGACCCCATCTACCAGGTCTCCTTTTCCAACATCAGGGATCTGCGTTCCAACTTTGCAGGAGACAAAATCTGATTGTTGATTCTATATGAAACTGCCATCAGTCCATCAACTTTCTTCAAGATTTTGGGTTATTCTAACTTTAGCTGGAAACCCGACCCCCAAGATCGTAATATACATGGAATTAGTGCCTAGATTTGGGACGGTATTCCATGTTGTAGGAATGCCCACAAAGATGGAGTTACTGTCATTGAGAGTATCTCTGAAAAAATTGACAAGATCCTGTCTGATTATCCTTCCACCAACATTCATATCTGTAGCGATTTCAATGTACACAATGTTGAGTGGCTAGTCTACTCCAACAAGACTGATGATGAAGAAAGGTTTTGTCATGATTTTTCCCTTGCCTATGAGCTGACTCAGATAGTTAAACAACCTACTTGTGTATCTGATGCTGACTGACACTTTGCAAACCTTGATCTTTACCTGACAACTTGTCCTGAACAGCGCACATCTACCGTTCTGCCCCCTCAAGGATCTTCTGATCAGTTGTCTCCGTCAATATTAAATCTAAGCTCAGGAAGACGTCTGATGTCCCTTTCCATTGCAGAGTGTACTGATACTCAGAGGGTCGATTGGGATAGTTTTAGATCTTTCATTCCGGAAATCCCTCTACATTCCATTTTTCACCTCTCATATATCTGACTGCTTAACAATTGGTATATCCTCTAAAAAATTCCAACAGAGACCTAATAGCCAGCCATGGTTCATTTCTGATTGTACTGCTGCCATTACTCATAGCAATCACTTTTTCAATCAACGGAATAGATGCTATAAAATTAAAACAGCCTGCAAATGGGTTATAGTGAATGTGAAAGTGTCCTATGCCCATCCTGTTCAAGCCAGAATTGAGATGAAACACTGAGGGAAAAGAAATGATAGAATGAGCAAAAGAGGTATTCCGTTAAAAAGAGAAAAAACTATACTGAATGTAAGTGAACTTTAAGAACTATGTTTAAAGTTTTTCGGAAGAACTCTCTATGAGAAGAGACAATATTCTATTATGGGTGTTTGCTTTGATTTGTTGATTGTATTCATTTGATATAAAATTTGACTGTTCGTTTATTTAATCATTGCTTTGTGTCTGTTTCTTTTTCCAATTACCTCATCTTGTGCATTCCGCTGTTAACCATATCGTTGAACTCAGAGATTCTGTTTCAAGCCAAACTTTCTGCTAAAAAGATAAACATTAACATGGAATCTCTGGCTAATAATACGTTATTCTTATTAAAGATTGAAGCAACTTACCTATATGTCTGTTCTGAGATGTGAGCACTTATCACAAGTATTTTTAAATATTGGGCAGACCAACGAGGTTTTCCAGAGATGGAAAGCATTTCTACTTTAAGCAACGCTTGTACAATTTTGTTAGAATAGGATCAAGTTCCAGTAGCAGCTTCTTAAGAACGAGGACTGAAATGTTGTCAAGATCAGTTGCATTGCTGGCATCGAGGTTCCAGATAAGTTTGGCAATGTCTCAAACATATATATATATATATATATATATATGTGTATATATATATATATATGTGTATATATATATAATTTGAAACGGTTTTTGAAACCAGTAAAATGCAGAGACTTTTCTTTTTTTTTTAAATAAACATATTATTTATTTAAATTCAAATTTTCGATTCACACATGATAGACAATTTTTTTTTTTTTTTTTTTTTTTTTTTTAAAACAACATGATGTTGCTTGATCTTGTGCTTCAGTTGTTAACGAAGCTCGTTGTGTAATAATGTCCTCGGATGGTGTGTCCTGGTCGCACGTTATAATTTCCACCTCGAACACTTGGTATATTTTTTGCATTTTTATTTTTTTATTACTATTTATTTGAATAGATATGTTTAGCATACGTTATATTGACATGAGCAATATACAAATTGATGAGGATAAGATCTGTTAAATATGTCCAATTGAGTCTACTGTAATGTTGGAAATGCTGTCACAATGGCCTCTTCATATTTTAACGTTACTATTTCATAATTATTAATTTGTGAATATAATAGTATAGTAAAATAATATAGTATCTCATGTAAGAGTGGCAGCGTACAACACACATGTCCGACCTGTACTCTTGTATGGCTGCAAGACGTGGTTGACGATGAAACATCAAAATGACATGATCCTGGCCGCAGTGCATCAGATGGAGAAAATTGCTGGTTTCACTGTACAGGCGATTTAAGACATAGAGGATATCACTTGATTACAACCTGATCCTGGCGGGTGGCACAAGCAAAATGGTGACAGACAGAAGTTGGAAGTAATTTGCAAAATATTTAACCTCAGTATCCGACAAGAAGACGAAAAGTGAAAATAATAATAAACTTTGTAATGATAATTTACTGTATTTTATTTTTAGCATAACCTGGCCGGGTTATGCTGAATCAGAACATATGTTTTGTAAGTGTATCTTGTGTAGTTTCTCAGTTTTGACAAAAAGAGCAACATTGCTAAAGTAACAATAAACATTAATTTGCTGATCATCCAAATTTACATGAGGAGAATGGAAACAAAACTTCAGAAAACCCTAAAAGGAAAAAGGATTTCTATCCAGCCTTTGCACAGCTCATACATTCTTACTTGCTTAAAGAAGAACAGCAACCGATGTTCGATAAAACATGTTCTTACTGAATGCATTAATTTGCATCCCACAAGAGAAACAAATTATTTCTCAGCTTTAAGCCATAACTTATATTTAACAAAGAAACACATAAAATGTGTTTTTGTAAAGAGAGTTTTATTGCATATGAACAAATTTTTTGTCCTTAAAAGAAGAGTGGTTAACATAAAAATTTGTGAGTTTAATATATAATTTTGTCTTCTGTAGGAAAAATTCTGTGAAAATTTGACGAAACTTTGAAAATTATTTTCTATTTTTTAGTAGAAAATAATTTTCAAAGTTTCATCAAATTTTCACAGAATTTTTCCTACAATTTTATTATTCGACAAAAGAAATTATTGAAAAATATTTCAATTGATTTCATAAGTTAAAAATCTACAGTTGAAACAAAACTTACAATATGTTAAAACAGTTATCTGCACTGATTGACAGATCAAGAGATGGAGAATTTCTTTTAAAAAATTTTTTTATTATTATTGATAAAACAATTTAACATTTGGTGATAAGAACAAAACGTGCCAACATCCGATGTAATTTAGAAAACAATAAACAAAAAAAAATTTACCTTTTTCTATTTCTACAATTATTTACACATGCTATCCTGATCTTATGAAAAAAATAATAAACTATGCAGAAAATATTGAGTTCCTAAAATGAAAACTCAAGATTATGCAAATTTTTTGTTTCTCAAATGATTATCCAATATTTTAACATGTCTTTTTTTTCCCTCTTTTTTTCTTATTTAAAGGATCTTCTATTTTCTGATGAAGATGAGGTGATAGACTTACCTCCCCCCTCAGCCAGATTAGAAGAACTTTTTTCCCGGTAATTAACATGTATTTATATATTACTAGAAAAAGATGTGACATGTTGGGTCCCCCATTGGTTAAATTGTTTGAATCAGGAAAAAGTGAGTTTGCAAAGTCAGTTAAATATAAAAAAAAAAAAAATTAATCTCACTCTGCTTGCTATATATCCCTTCCTCTTTCTTTCTCACCGCTACATAGTTCTTTATTATCTTCAACTGTTAATAAGAGCAGAGAGGGTAAAACATCATACAGTGAGAAAGGGTGAAAGTAATAGAAGCTTACTAAGAGATGGGTCACTTGCAAATTGTGACCAATTAGAAAAATTAAAATGGATATTTTATTTTTAGATAGAACTCAATCTCAAAACTGAAGAATATTTTAGCATGTATTTTGTGTGATTAACTTAAGTTGAGAAAAACAACTTAAGAAAACAAGCGTTGAATAAGTCAGCTTTAGTATAATAATAGATACATATGTGTTCACTGCACTGGTGGTGATCGTTCGATCATTGCCTTTGTCTGAATTCGTATTATTTGATTTCAATACTGGCTGTAACAAAGGGATTTTTCCTTCAAACAAAATCATAACTTGAGTTTAAAACAAGTAACAATGTTTTATTTTGAAAAGTTAAAATAATATTTGGTTTCTCTACCAAACTACAGATTTGCAATCAGACCAAGAGAATCCCTTCTAACCGACCACAAAACATCAGCCCGTCAGGCTGGGCTCAACGGTCCATCTTTGTTTCTCTCTGTTTCACTAAGAATATATATAGACATTAACTGCCATTCTAGATGGACCACACAGTGAGTCTATTTGAAAATCATTGGCTGTTAATCTTTGCACAAAAAACTGACTGACCTGGGAGGTCCAGTATCTTGTGTGGGCATAAATTCTGTGAAATCTTAAGTGGCTTGCTTTCTCAGCATTCCCCTTACTTTTAAGAGGCGATTGCTTTTTTTCAAAATGGCAAGCCAGATTTCAGGTGGCCTTTTCTCTTTGTCAAATATTTTTCTCATCACAGGTCTGGCACTTGTAACAGGCATACACCATCACTAAACATGCATCTTGATGCATGTTTACATATCTTTTTATGGTATGTTTTTGCATGTTATTTAATTTTGTAAATGATTCATTTTACTCCTAGCTGTGGTGAATACCTTTCTGAACAGGATTAGTTCATGAGTGAATTTAATAGGTGTGACTGTCCATTCCTTAATCTTGGTAACCATTACTTTATTTTGTGTGTGTGTGTGCTGATTTGTCTGCAGTGGTTATAGGATTAATGAGTTAGGCTAATGAAAGAGTTTCTATTCAAGCAAGGCAATTATTCATTTGATAACATTGTATTCTGCCAGCAGTTGGGTACATAGATGCGGCCAATTTCCACTGGTGCTAACAATTGACCAATTAAAATAAAGAACAGTAAATATTTTTCTGAAAAACAAAATTTACAGAATAAAGATTTGGACATAAAAGGTTGCAAGGAAACTTACACATTAGCCCTTTGATGTTTGTATATTGCGGACATTTGAAGATTACACCATTCTCAAGTAAAGTGAGAATATTTCAAAAGGATATAAATTGTTACAAGTTTAAAGAGATCAAGAAGAAAAGTATTGTAATAAAAACTGGAAGCCAGAATAACTTACTGATAAACTTTATTTAAGTTTTCGTTGCTTGATGTTACAAATGCGGATAAAATATCCACTCCTAATATACTACACGAATGTAGCATATTCCATTAACATAGGGGTGAGATGGGTATCAATTACTTTTGATACTACAAGTATTTATTTTAGTTTTTAAAGTAATTATTTTCACAGGAGAAAAAAAGATACATTTTTTCTTGATATTATTAACCTTGACAGACATTTATTTCAAGGGAAATATTATCATTAACAGTAATTTATGAAGAAAGCCATCATGGAATTTCCATGGTAGTAAATTAATAAATTTCTGCACAGTCTGTTGCATCTTTCTATTAAAATAACTACAGAAATATGTGATGAGCAGACTTTTTTTTCATGGTCATTTATTTTCCATGGTCAATTTATACTTAAATTAATTTACTCATTTTAAGCAAATATTTTAAAGCAAATAATTCTATCAAAAGGTTACTCATGGCAAAACTTAAAAAGATAACATTTCTTTAAGGTTTTTATTTTGTTTGTTTATTTTTTCCATTTTAGTTCATTTTCTTTAATTTTGTACAATTTATTTCAGTGTCCGATCAAAGGATCACAAGAAAAGAGCAATGCGCAGAATAACTTTTAATCTTGGTCATGGTGTTGAAATGGCTGTTAGTATGTATGTACCTTTTTGAACACTATTAAGTTTTATTACTAGCTGTACCTACCAATCATTACTTGGTAGTGTTTTTACTTGTGATTTGTTTTCTTTTTAGATTATGCTGATTTGGAGTGATTTTTTTTTTTATCCAGAAAAGTGGATTTTCGCTTAAATCGCTAGATGGATACATGTTCTGCACTTTTTCTTTTTAATAAAAGGCTGAATTCTGCCAAATTGTCAATAGTCTTACCTCTATATTTTTCGTCGTATTTGATTGGATTTTGTTTCTCTTTCTACCTCTCTCTTGCTTTCTGTTTTCCTGTTGTTTTTTCTTTTTTTTTCCTTGTCTTACCTTGCCTTCCTTTTCCCTCTTATGACAGTTCTCTCTGAAAACTGAAAATGTTAATTTTGTCATGACTTTAAACCAGGGGCGGGCAACCTCTGGCCCGCGAAGGCTTAGCGTTCGGCCCGCCACCCTGTTATGCTTTATTATTGCAATCCGGCCCGCGCACATCCCAGTAAAACTCATATCATTTTGTGACATAAACGTAAAAGTAGGTTTCAATTAAGATTTACAGTGGGTTAAAAATGTATGAATATCAGCGAGCGATGATACATGTATATTTCATTTTTCTTAAACTATTAATTTCAAATCCTTGGCCTGAGATAAAAATAGAAAAAGAGAAAGAGAAAGGCAAAGAGAAAACGAGAGACGAGGAAAGGGCATGAAACAGAGAACCTATGTGAGGTGTGTCAAAACGAATGCTGGATCAACTTGATACTTCCCCGTCATTATTTTTTATGATTCCAAAATGGCTCTTCGTCGGCGCCTTTTATAAGATCACATACAGAAGTCTCTTGAGAAAAAATATCAGATTTGTAGAGTGTTCAATGCAACTTTTGTACAATTTATTCATGTAAACAAAATATAGTAATTCTGAGATTTCATTTTTCACTCCGGTCCGCGATCTCCTTCCAAAAGTCTCATCTGGCCCTCACTCTGAAAAGGTTGCCCGCCCCGGCTTTAAACAATTCATGAAAGGGGTAGGGGAGTTAGATGACTTTTGTTTCATCAAAGAATGATTTTCTGTCTCCTTTCTTCCTAATGCACACTTGGTGACTTTCTTTTAATTTTGAGTCTTTTCATTGAAACTGATTGGAGTTGTTTCAGAAAATGCTGATGAGAATAGATTCAACTAAGACTATAAATGAAGCCAAATTGCGGCAAATAGATGCTCTCTTCAAACATATATATAAACAGGGCGGCCATGGAAAATTCATCTCGATTTCAGGATTTTGCTATTGGCTACTCATATTCCTGAAATATAATTTTTGGGTTCAAAACAAATAAAAGTAACTCTGTATTGAAAAATAGTTACGTCCTTTTTTTTTTTTTTTTTTTTGAAGATAGTGTTTGTATAAAAATAATTCTGACCTGGTCAAAGTATTTTCTGGAAGAAATTAAATCGAATTACATTTTATTGTTCTTAACATGCTGTAACAATCCACCAAAAGAACTGATGAACCATAATTATTGATTTTGTGGGAAGAAAGCTATCGATGACAAAGAAATGATAAAGAGACTGACTTTATATATTAGATATTATAACAGATACATCTGATTCATATGTATTTAAAATATTAGACTATTTGAAAAATTAACAAGTTTTAAAAGTTTCTAATGTCAATCATATGATGATTTTTCAGCCAACAGCTTTCGATAATGACTGATTTCTTAAGTTTTGCTCGTTAATAATTAAATTCTCACCTTATCCTTTTCTTGTCATCAGAGAGACATATTATAGTATCATTTTCTAGTTGAGTTTTGCTCATCAGTAGGTCTTTTCCTGTTTTGATCTTTGATAAATAAAAATTCATCACTGATTTTTTTTTTTCTCAGCGGGAATTATATATCAAGGACATTTTCTTTTTCAGACTATCCTTTTCAGCTATTTTTGCAAAACTATTAATTTATTCACACTTGTTTTCCCTCCTTCTCTCCCTGAGAGGATGATGGTCATCAAATAGCTGGCTTGAGGGAGGGGGGAAAAGATTATAAGGTTCTGTCACTTAACCCTACTTGGATTTGAAAGGCAAAATTCTAAGAGAAATGTGTGTTTTTTTTTTGGGGGGGGGGGTATTTTAAGGAAAGGAAAAAAAGAAAAGAGAAGGGGGTTTGATAATTTATCACATGAGGTGGAGTTAACATAAAAAGGAATAAGGTTTGAGAAAAAGGTGATATTCCTATTCCCTATTTTTTACTTCATATCTTAATACACTTGTTGATGAGGTCAGGTGGGTTGGTCCGGGTGAGCCTGTATATGTTACAATATATAGCAGAATTCCTCTCCCTGTACACTGTACAGGTACATACAATGGATGCTTATTTTTTGCGCTAATTGCTACATTTTGAGAACAACTGAATAAAAAATAAAATAAATAAAAACAGTAAGCAAACTATTAAGAACTTTGAAAAACAATATTAAATAAAAAAAAAAAATGAATTATAAAACAATTGATCTTAAACCAATATAAATCCATTTTCTTTGATCAATTCCCATCATCATATTCGGTTTAACGTTCGTTTGACATGCTGACATGTGATGGACGGCTTTAAAGAATTGAATTCCAAACTAATCTATCTCTGACCAGGTCATTTAAACTACATAACCTGAAATGTGACACATTTTCTTTGGAAGTCATTTCTTTAGTTGAGGCAATATTTTTATCGGATGGATGCCCTTCCTGGTGCCAAAAATTCTGATCCACATTATTTAAAAATATCATCTGCCAAGAACAAGTTATAATATCTATAATATCTAAAAAAAAAAAAATATCTTTGAATTGAGAAAAACTGGTTTAGATTTGTATAAATTTACTTTAAATTTTAAAATAGTGTTTTTGGAAATAAACTTAACCATCGCTGTGTGTTTATATGTGTGTGTGTGTGTGTATATATATATATATATATATATATATATATATATATATATATATGATAATTTTTATTTACACAGACATGTACAAAATCTGCGACACTAGCATGTCGATGTTATCGATCAACAGTTACTATAAACTGAGATCTCATCAGGCAGAGTTAGAATCCGATCTCAACCTCAGATCATATTTCTCCCCAAATATGATCTGAGGTTGAGATCGGATTCTAACTCTGCCTGATGAGATCTCAGTTTATAGTAACTGTTGATCGATAACATCGACATGCTAGTGTCGCAGATTTTGTACATGTCTGTGTAAATAAAAATTATCATATATAAAGCTCTATTTTGATATTGAGCATTTTTTATAAACCTGGTTAAAATTCTCTGGATTACCACCCTGTGGATATTTTTCATCTGGATTATTACCATTATTATTATTATTATATATATATATATATATATATATATTTATTTTTGTTGTTTTTTTTATTGGTGATAATGACAGCATGTGAACGGGGTGTATTTTTATTTATTTTTTATAATTTTTACATAAATAAAAGTTATCCATAGACGCGTGTTTCTTGGTATCCAGCAGTCATCAGCATTGCTGACTTTATCGCCAATCAAAAAAAAAAAACCCCAAAAAAATATAACTTAATATTTAAGCAATGAAAAAAATCGTATACATTTCAGGCAAGGCTTAGTAACCCAGAGGTAAAACTACAGATAATGTAGTTGTGGGTGCCAAAATGTGCCATGCTGATGACTGCTGGATAGCAAGGAACATGTGTTCATGAATAACTTTTATGTACATGAAAAAAATTATTAAAAAAAAAATATATATATATATATATATAAAGATATATATATATATATATATATATATATAAACTTTTGTAAGATGGTAGGAAAAATCCCAGCAGAGGGAACAATTAATTGAGAAAATAAAAATTAAGAGCGTAATATTTATTTATTTATTATTCAGTACAGAAATCAGTACTGATTTTCTGTACCGAATAATAAATATATATATATATATATATATATGTATATATATATATATGTATATTTTCACCATTTATTTTTTCAAATTTTATGAGAATAAATCTAGTGGTTCCAGAGTTTGCTTCAAATATATACAGGATGTTCAGGATAAATTTGACAATTTGAGAGAGGAAAGAAAAAAACGTCATATTTTGGCCAATAATTGATTTATTCTCAAAATTCAAAGTGCATTTCTTAGAAAAGTTTTTGTTGAATACAAGTCATTCGGAGAAGCCCCCATGAGCGCCTTAGTGGGACCTGAACCTGGAGCACACCGCCTTCATTGTGTCCTTCAAAAGACACCTGAACACCAGTTTGATCCTACCAATCAGCTTGTCCTTGAGAAAGACACCAACCTGTAAGGTGATATGGTTAGTGTCTTTCTCAACTGCACTCTACACATAATAATCTATGGGGTTGCAATCAGATGAGTGTGTGTGTGTGTGGGGGGCAGATGTTGGAACTGGTAGAAGTTTTCAGACAGCCACTTCTGGATTTGACACATTTTGAGTGAGTCCCTTTTCGAAGATGCGAGATGGTACAATGTGGCCTTTGCTGGAGACCCAAAAGCACACTGTACTGTGCGGACTAGTCACCTGTTGTTCTGAATATTGTGCAACTGGTCCTTGTAGAAGTTCTTGCCTAAGAATCAGAGCATTCCCAGCTCAACTGGGTGTTTGATCTTGTTGAAGAGTTTGTTGGCTTTCATAAGGCAATTCTCTTGGGTCTTGTCTGTGAGTAGTTGACCCTTGCGACTTGTATGAGTGAAGATTCTCATTCGTACTTTCTTCATAGTCTCTACTCTGACCTCCATCTCTTTTGCCAAGGTCCTGATTGCTGTGACTGGGTCTATACGCACTTTTTTCTTTTTTGCAGCTTCTCAATGAATTTTGTTGTATGGACACAGTCGGAATGCCTGCTGTGATCCTTCCTGCTAGCCACTGCTACCACATTTCCATTGCCAGTTTTTAGCCCATATTTCATGGTATTGAAGGTGCACTGAACTGCAGCTAAGATTTCCGAATTTCTGAATCTGGTGCAAATCATGATGATGCAAGTCACTGTCTTCCAATATTCCAGTGCTTTCCAGTCATCCATCGTCTCCAGCTTTCAAACTATTCGTTGAACTTTACCGCTATTAAAGACTTCAAATTATTCTGAAATCAATATAAAAAGTTATCAAATTTCTCCTGAACACCCTGTGTATACACAAATGGTTCTTTATTTTATTTGTAAATACTAATATTGCTTATCAGTTTTTAACTGTTTCACTGTAGATCACATTCAGTCATATACCAATTATGAATCACCTTGGCATAGTTTTCAACACAAAAGATTCAGATGAGCAGGTTATCTTCAATTACTCGATGACTTTAAAAATATAGATATTTTTTTTTTCTTCTTTAAAAATAAATTTGATTAGGAAGTCATTCTTTGTATGAAGTGGAAAGTGTTTCCATTTTAGTCAAGTCATGTATAATTGATAGATTATTGTTGCATACATCGCTATTTGATTCTAACTAGCCAATTTTTACTTTGTGTTGTATCACGTTATTTGACCTGAAAAAATAACATGATACAACAAACCTTTTGATTTCTTTAGAAAATTAATTATAATGGTCCGAAAGATTTATGAACTGAGCCATTTTTCAATCTATTTTCACTATCAGATAAAGAATTATTTCTTTTTTTTCCCCCCATAAATATTATCATATTCTTTTTTTAGAATTACTTGATTATCGTACTAGTAGGTAAACATTTTTCATTAAGTACAACTATTTAAAGTGCTATTTTACTATAATGCTGTAAGGAGTCAAAATTGCAAATGGTGTGGAGTTAAGTAATTGAATTTTCCAGTTTTAACCTCAAATAAACCATTATTTATTCCCAATAAGTTCTATGAAGAAAAACAGATTTCATAAGAAAGGTCAAATCTGGTAAATTTGAACCCATATTTTTAACTATCATGTAGGATGATTTATCTAATAATCTTAACTTTCTAGAAAGAACAATATACCGACGGTTGTGATCAACCTACTATTAACACAATGAATAGCGAGAGGCAGAATTGACCCCCCCCCCTCTCTCTCTCTCTGTTTTGTGAATTGTTGTCTCCCAGAAATAATTAGATAATAAAATATTTCTCTAATTTCTCTTTTTTAAAAGAGGATCTATGGTTATGCAGTCTAGTTTTAAATGCAGTATTTGTGCTGCGATTAATATAATATTTTTATACTAGTTTTTTTTTTTATATTGTACCCTGCTATGTATGATACAATTATTTACATATTTTATTTAAAACATGTTTTTTTACCTGACAATTTAGAAAGCATCAGCATCATCATATTCGGTTTAACGTCTGTTTTGCACGCTGGCATGTGTTTGATAACTTTTTAGAAATTGACTTCAAAACTAACCTATCTCTGGACATTATTTTATCTATCCCCCTTTCTCTCAAATTAATCTTTATCACTTCCTCCCGTGTTTTCCCTGGCCTTCTCCTGCCAACTGATCCTGCTACCTCAACTGTTCTACATCTACTAACCTAAGCACTCTCATCCATCCTTTGAATGTAACCAATCATAATAGTGGCAGATCCCATACCGGAGATATCGAAGGTTGAGGCTGTGCTGGAGGTGTTAAAAACAAACAAAGCGCCATGGCTTGTCAAGTATAACAATCGTTTTGCTGAACTGCAGAGGAAAGATTGTCATCAGATCACTTCTGTCAATTTTCCAAAAAATTAACGATGTCAAAACTTTACCAAAGCAATGGACTAATAGCATCACTGTTTCACTTTACAAAGGCAAAGCATTACAGTGTGAAGGCTATAGAGGATTGAGACTCCTTGAGCATGGCTTGAAGATCTATGAAAGAGTACTTGTGAATCGGATCCTCCTCCTGATCAAAATAAACGGTCAACAGTGTGGCTTTTGTGCACTGAAGTCGATGGCGGACACTCTTTTTCAATTGCAAAGCATTACAGTGTGGAGGCTATAGAGGATTGAGACTCTTCGAGCATGGCTTGAAGATCTATGAAAGACTATTTTTTTTTTAACTTAGTTCACCCCAAACAAGACGTCGGGGGCTACTGAGAATTAGTTTTGGGGGTCATCCTAAATTGGGAACTGTGCAGCAAGATGCTTGTTCACATTAGTTTTAAATTTCTACATGTCAGGGGAGCAGGAGAGAGTTCCGAAGGCCGGTAGCTTCAGCAAAGAAGCTATTGGAGTAGAAGGCTCTCTAGCATCTGCAATTTAGCTGATTGTTGGGTTGGTCTTCCTCCTGATCGAAAAAGACGGTCAACAGTGCAGCTTTCGTGCACTGAAGTCGATGGCGGTACTCTTTTTCAATTGCAATTCCATGAGAAGTTTCAGCATAAAAAGCAGCTATTTTACATCTTCTTTGATCTAGAAAAAGACTTTGACAAGATGCCAAGAAAAGGTATCCTCAGGTGCAAACCTTTTCCCGTGCAACTAGTGAATGAAGTTTTCAGACTTTACCGCAAATCTACCGCAGTCGTGAGCTTGCTGGTGTGCTTTTTGAACCCCTAAAAATAATGGTAAGAGTACACCAGGGATCCGTATTTAGCCCACTTGTTTATAATCATCTATGATGAGCTGACAAAAACCTGCAGAAATGTTGCTCGATGGGAAGTTCTTTATGCAGATGACATTTTTATCAGTGTAACAGAAGTGAGTACAGCATTTAGCAGGTGGAAATCAGTGCTTGAAAGGTGCAGCTCTAAGATTAATATGACTAAGAAAAAGTATATGATATATGCCACTAGGAAGATATCTGTCCCACAAAGCAAATACCCAGTGTTGCATTCTCTGCTTACCTTCTCGTGGGTACCCAGGTTTCCTCTTTGTCGGCTGGTGCATCTTGTCTTCTGAACAATAACGAGGGGATGCTGGTCTAATTTTAACAGTTTTATTTGACATAAAGCAAAAAGTCAGATGAAGAGTTTGTACAAGAGAGAGAAGAAAGGAATTACTGGGAGGGTTTTACTTGAGTCATTCTGGCCTATTACTAAACCCACCACACCCTCGGCCTGCCTTGCTAACAACAGTGGTACTTTTTTAAACCTGCATCATCCGAGAATCTGAAACAAAAGAAGTCGAAAAAGCCTCCCACTGACATGACTTCACTTTCGACTTCAGCTCCTACTCCTACCCCCTTTCAGGGAGTTCTCCTACTCTCTGCGCCACCCTCTATCTAACACATGCAGTGTTTGTAAGCTTGGAATTGGCTCAAAGTTCCTTAAATGCAGAACATGCAATAAGTGGTGTCACAAAAGGTGCTCCAACCTGCCAATGCTAGGTGTAGCAGATGCAACTAATTTCATTTGCAGCACCTGTTGAAATCTGACTTCCATGGAAACAGAAATTATTGCAGGTGTCAAAAAAGTCAATAAATTCACCTACCTAGGTAACACAATTGATTCTAGTGTGCGAATAGACACGACTACAAGACTACATATATCTGTCATCTGGAGAGTCTTTGGAATTGTCAACAATTTTACAAAATTCAAGGATCCCATCGTATGGGAGAGTTGGCAGTGTACAACACACATGTTCAACCTGTACTTTTGTGCGAGATATGGTCAATGACGAAACCTCAAAACAACACGATCCTGGCTGTAGTGCATCGAATTGCAAAAATTGCCAGTCTCACTGTACAGGCCTCCATGAAAAATTATATTGTCTCAACTGGTACTCATGTCACCCGCCGTCAGTCATCTGAAATGCTCCAAAGTGTGTCCGACATCGATGTCAATGTTCCAAAGCCACGCCATAGGCCATTTAAGACATGGAAGAGAACAGTTGATGACCTGATCCTGGCAGGCAGAACGAGCGAAATGGAAACGTACAGAAGTTGGAAATCATTTGCGAAATGTCTAACCTCAGCATGAGACACTAAGACAAAAATGAGAATAATAATAATATTAATTGTTATTTCCATTATTATTACTTCTATTCGCCTTTGTTATATCTTATTAACTGTTGTTGTTTTATGAATCTTTCTAAAATGTTAGTACAACTATAGCTACTTTTTAAAGTGTTTTATGGATGAGATTGCTAGAAAGGTGCAGCTAACTTAGTTTTAACGAAGGAAGTGTAAACCATATATATCTATGTTTGTGTATTTTCATTAAAATGTTAGAATAGGATTATTGATTAAGATAAGAGATACCCCAAAAGGCATAATAAATAAATACATTGTCATTTTTATTTAGAAAAAAAAATTTTTTTAATCCTCTAATTGTATGCAATTGTTCTTCATAATAAATTCCTTGAAATGTTTTCTTTCAGATTCCTGCTAATAAGTCAGTGCCGGAAACCATATTCAACCAAACTTTCTAAAAAGAATAATGAAGAATTGAAAACAAAAACAAAAACATATCTTACGGTGAGATTGTTAAATTCATTTATTTAAATTATTACTAGTAGGATGATGTCTGCTACTCTTTTTGTCAAAATAGATGCTACAAAAATGTTACTATTTGTTAACTGATTTTTTCTTGCGTCATTATTTAATATAGCAATTAAGCCGTAAAATAATAGTAATAACCACAAAATTATTTTATTTAGTCAAAAGATTGATAGTCTAAGAAAAATCTTCAAAACTTGTATAAAAAGTTTGGTAACAGTTGTAAAAAATCTAAAATGACATATTAGAATAAAGTTAATATAGCAAAATAAGAAATATATATATTTTTTACTTATAGTAATATTTTTATTCATACAAACATACAAAAGCGACACGTCCATGGAAATGTTTCGATCATTAGCTCTAAAAAGCTATGTTCTCGTCGGCTAACAAAATATGTGTGTATAAAAATATATATTTTAAATAAATAGTCAAAACTTTCAAAGTATGAATGTTAATTTTTAACAACAGAGCATATATAAATACATAATAGGATGTTAAATTCTAATATATATTTCTTTATTCATTTTTCAAAATTCAAAAGATCCATATAACTTGACGGTCCATTTCGTACATACACAAACATCCAGGAATAGCTATATATATTCTGGATTTTACATGCATGTAACTCTAGATAAATCGGACATCAATGACATTTGTTCATTTTTTTTAAAATATTTTGGTGCATGGAAAAACAATATGACCGTCAGCGATTAAAACATTGAATTACAATTCGATTCTATAAACTTTGCTGGTCTTAAATCTATTTTTTGTCCTGAAATAAAATTTTAATATACCTTGTAATCAATTTTATCGAAATTTTAGAAAAAAAGGCAAAATGAAAACGAGGTTGTTTACATTTCTTGGTCATAAACACACGCTATTTTTGCAGATCGATAATTGTAAAATTTTCATATTTCCCATTGGTCGATTTTTCTAGACTTAATATGTCCATATAGACCCATCATAGAAATGCATGGTGCAAAAAAAACCTTGTGTTGCAATTAGTTTGAGCTTTTTCACTGATTTGACTGGACTAACAATAGGTACTTGGAGAACTTTATATCAGGCAAAATACAGAATATCCCCATAAAATAATAACTAGGCGAAATATAGAATAGCACACAAATGTCATAAACACAAGCTCTCTCAAGCAACATGTATTTTCACCTAGACAATTCTTCCTATCATTCCATATTCTATGAATGTAGCACACAAATGTCATAAAAACAAGCTCATTAGTACAAATCTATTCAAATTACTTACTATTCTTGCCAACAGGGAACTAAATCAGTGCCCCCCACCAATAAAAATCCGAGGTGAACCATTATATCTCACCTTGGAAAGTATTGATTTTTGGTAACTATGTCAGTAATGTCTCAATCTCAATTTATGTTGATGTTTTCCAAGCCAAAGTTTTTTTCTTCACAAGTAACGAAAAAAAGTATAAAATCCCTTCAGCTGATTGTCTGATTCTTTCCAAGGAGAAAATATGCCTCCAAAACAGAATTAGAGCAGTTGGCTCTCGAAAGAGAAGTCGACAAGCAGAGAAAGTACTGAGCAGTTTCAAGATGAGCATTTGGCTACTTGCTTCAACGAAAATGAAAGTCGAGCTTCAGAGTCACATGAACGGGATAGGTATCTACAGGGACACTGGATTCGGCTTATGAAAATACTATTACTAACATCAACCCAAAATGACAGAAAAATGACAGAAAATTGTGGGGATCTGCTTTTAAAATTGTGGGGTCTATGTTCATGCCGGATCGTTCAAGGTTGGGCTTGGAATTTCTTGAGTTAATCTACTTTCATGGGCAACACTGGGACACGGGTCAGCTAGTATAGAATAAAAGATTTACTATTAAATTCATACTGTTTGAAGACAATTCTGAAATGAGACAGTTTGCAAAGAGGGGGGAGGGAGGGAGGGATTGAAAACCACTGAAGTATAGGAAAATATTCTCAATAGTTTCAGCTTGTATGATAACCCAAGGAATTTGAAAGATGAAACCAGCAACACTGGAAGATATTTATGATGAAGCACATTTATGAGCAGTAATTTTTTTGTTATAATTTTATGTGATATAAACAGAATGCAGGTGCTTTTTAATGCATACATATATTTTAAGCCAAATTAAATCTTTTTTTTAATTTGGATGAGGAAAAAATTTTGTTAGGTTGAGATCTACTGTTTAGATGATCTGTTATAAGCAAATAAAAAAGCTAAAAATAAGGAAAAAAAAGGACAAACAAGAAAAAGAAAAAAAAACAAAAGAAAAAGACAAAAAAGGAAAAGAAAAAGAAGAAAAGGAAAAAAAATAAGGAAAAAAAGTAAACGGTTAACAAGATAGAAGCGGAAAAGAGGTATTAAAAAAATTAAGTGAAAAATTAAGGAGAGGGGGGAGATAGAAAGATAGTAAGAGAGAATTGTTAGTAAAATACCAATGACAGCATGAAATAAAATTAAAAAAACATCAATGAATCTTACTTGTCAATTCCCCATGCCAAAAGATAATTGCACTTATGCAATTAAATAAACTCTGATATTTTATGCAAAGATCAGTCCCGTATTAAATGTCAATTTTAAGCTAAAATATTTCATGTTCTTACACATAGATAACAAAAAGAATAAATATTTTAAGTTAATGACCAAAGAACATTATTTTCTTGGCTTATAAAAAACTTGTTTGATCACTTGTCCATTTATACACACACCACACAGTTGAAGATATTTCTCAAAACCCGTCTAGGAGGTGCACTTTATCAGGATAAAATAAGAGCCATGCAAGGTGACATTGTAAAAAATCTGGAGGAGGAAGTGGTCGGACACGATTAAGAAAACTGCTGCTGATGTCGGACCAGCTAAAAAAAAAAACTGACTTCTCATCTCAGAATGAGGGCAGTCAGCTAGACAACAAAAAAGATAGAGTAGATGATTGCTAAAGGGAGCTTGGAAATGGAAAACTGATTGGGAGGGGGGGGGCATAAGAGATGGGAAATCAACTGCACAGAGGCAGATAAGTGAGCTGCCTATAATCTGGTATTAATAACCTAGCCAATGCAAACGAAAGGCATAAATAAAATGAATAGCTTAAAGATTATAAAAATATTTTACATTAATATTTTTTCATCAATTCCTCATGCATACCAGTTTATGGATACAGGTAGCTGAGAAACAGGTTAAAATGGTGAAAATAGAAAAGTTGTGGTAAACAATTATTCCAATAGCATTTTGGATTCTTGCACATAAATTAGAGAGAGAGAAGCAGTTGGATGAAGGGATGGATTCAAAAAATAACATGACAGAAAGATGTTACACATACTTTCCACAGTGAGCTTAGAAGGGGGTTCAAGCGGACATTAACCTATTAGTGGCCATAATGTTAGCTGTTATACCTGTTGGTCATCATGTTAGGCACATCTAAAATGCTGTGTAATAAAAAATAAATAAATAAAATTTTAAAAAACACAAATTGGAAAATTGGCTGCCAAAGTCAAAGGGAGATAATTCTGTCAATTGCAAAGATGACAAATTATAAAAATTAGTGGAATTAGTAATAACTGGAATTTACTCACGAAAATGAGGACAAAAACATGTTATTCATTAACTGATGTATTAGTCGAAAATGCTTTCAGGGTCAAGACCCAAAATTTGGCTTCACCTCATGAGAGTGGTGGTGGTGGTGGTGGTAGTGACCCTCTGTCATAGTGTACAGACAATGCTGTCATTACATGTTTTATTTATTTATATATCAATGCTATTAAAGTTACAAAATTATGATTTATTTTCATTTGAAACTTTTAATTTCATTATTTAAGTAGCAAAATAATTTGTTAATTGGTCATGTGAAAAAAAGAAAAAGAAAAACGTTACCTCTTTATCAATCAGTTTCAAAGGATATTTAACACTGGGTTCTTCCAAAGTAATTGGTTGTTTTTTGTTTCCTTTGAAAAGAAACAATTTGGCTAAGACTGCAGTTACAGTCACAACTCCAGCACCAATGACAACAGGGATCACCTGGGTGGGAAAGAAACAAAAGATGATTTCCTAAAACACAAGAAAATTATCAAATGAAAGACCATCATTCTTATTGTCGTAATAATAATGTTGTTCTTTCATTTGATAGGCATAGAATATAATAGCAGTGCAGCATCCATTCATCTTCTAAGGATTCAACAAGAATAAGAATTTTTACTTCATATAATTAGTAGATATTCCAAAGTTTTATATTCTTTGTATCTAAAGGTTTTAATATGGGCTCATAGATATGTGCATAGATCTAAACAATGGTACCAAATTTACTTTGGTAGTTCAATTAGCCACCGAATTATGACTGTTCAAAATTTGTTGGAAATTAGAAAATTTGCCATTTTGTGTGTTATTGGTTCAGAAGCGAATTTTCAGTGTATAAGTAAAAATACTTACAAATGCAATGTCATCTTGTGGTAAGTGAAAATTAATCATAATGGAAGGAATAATTATTAGATCAAACCAGCCTAAACATTGGGCTAAGTCCTATTACCTCTAAAAAAGAAAATATACAAAAATGACATTGAAGCTCATCTTTGACTGTTCATATAAGATTCATTTCATCATTGAATCAATGATTCATAGCAGCACATTAGAGATTAAGCTACATTTTCCTTTTAATAGTAAATCAATAAAAAAAATAAAAACTCTTCAGATTTGGACCATGTAAAAACGGACAGAAACACAATTTAATAATAAGACCAAAAATTTCATTCACTACAGATTTTAAATTCGACTTTTTGTAAGACAACTTAAAACCCTTAAAACCATCATGCTGACTAGTGGCCCTTTTTCTTTAAAATGTATATGCATAGAGATACACAATATCACAAAAATGTTAAAATCATTAAAAATATCTAACTTAACTTGAAGTACCCTGGAAAAAACTATTAATGACATGAGAGAAAGAATTGTAGATTTATAAAGAGAATTTATTCAATTTTATTTACATCTACATTTTATCAAAATAACCCAAAAAATAAACGAGATATTGCAAGTTGAAATTGAAGGAAATTTCACTATATTTATCAATTTTTGCACTCTAAAGTAGGCTCGTTTGTGATACCTATCATTGTCATAACTTTTTGAAAACTGAATAAAATATATTGCGTCACAATAGATACATTCTAGAACGCGTAATCTGAACAAATTATTGTATAATATTTTCTCTATAAGATATATGTTAAAACGATTTCATTTGTCTCTGACTACGAGTCAGAGACAAAAATCATTTTAACATATATCTTATATATAAAATACATTGAGATTTTCCCCTGTATGGGTATAGCTTTCTAACCAAAAGTTATATCTAAAAATCTGCTTCTTACACGATTTAGGCCAATTATTGGTACATTTTTATAAAAAAAAAAAAAAAAGTTTGAGATTCGATTTTTATCTCAGTTTCTTTCTCTTTGATTACTAATTCTAATGCAGGAGTAGGAGTAACTACCCTATAACTTATCACACTGTAAAGAAATAGGATAGAAATCTAATTAGTAATTTTTTTGTATTATACTGTGTCCACTCACTTCATATTAATACTATGCCTATCAAATATTACACGGCTAATTAAAAAAAATAAAAACTTTATAGTTACGTTTTCAGATTAAAATACACAAACATCTAAAAATCTTTTTCTCCATGATGTTCCTTTTTTTAAAAATTACTTTTATTCATCCAAAACAAGGGATATTGCCACTGAGACGTAAAGCGTGAATGTGATTAGAGACAATATTTATAGGAGGCATCCTTAGTGGGGAAATGTCCTATTACATTACATTTAAATTTCTGCATATTGTGTACCAATAGGGAAAGCATTTGATTATATTAAATATTTATGCAGTAATACTGTATCAATTTATTTATAAAATAGATTCTGGAGCCAGTTTTAGCACACAATATTTGCTTACTTTTCTAAGTTGATCTTAAAAAATGAGAGGGTAGGATTTTGCTGATAGTTGGGTTTGTCAGGAGTATTTAGGTACAAGTGCAATAAGTTCATTGGAGCACATCCCATGGAAGTACTTGTAAAAGAAGCACAGAGATGCAACATTGTGGTGATGGGACTTTTAGGTTAGAGACTTTTTTTAAATTTTGCACGCTGTCCAAGAGGGAGAGACCAGTTGTTGATGAACCAGCCAGATGTGACAGCAATACTCCATGCATGGGCGATTGGTGGCTTTGTAAAGATATAGGACACTGGCAGGTGTGAGAAGTTTTCTAGCCGGTAGAGGATCCCCACCTTCTTTGCAGCAGACTTGACAGTATCTTCTATGTATTTATTCCAATTCATGATGTTTGTGAATGTTGGCCTCTCAGAAAGGGTGCTATCACCAATGGCAATCGGTGGTTGAAAAGGTTTCTTATAATTGTTAAATGAAAGGAGCTTCGTTTTGGTAGCATTGTATGTAACCATTCATTTTTTGTCCCATTCTACTACAGACTGGAGATCATTTTCTAGAGATTCAGCCATTGCCTTGGATATGTCGATGTTCGATTTGTCCGCATGTCAAGAATAGAGTGTGGTCTCATCAGCAAATATACCCATTTCAGACACGATTGCATCAGGAAGGTTCAAGTCCATGGGGCACACTCGCATTGATATGATGTTGTTTGGAAGTGCAGCCATCAAGAACAACCTGAATCTTTCTTTTAGCTAAGAAGAATCTGATTATATTTATGCAGTAATACTGTATAAATTCATTTATAAAATAGATTTTTATATTTTACTTATTTTTCAAATCTGGAGCCAGTTTTAGCACACAATATTCGATTAGCTTTTCTAAGTTGAAATAAAATAATACTTATAAAAATTATTTTATTTACAATTTTTTTTTATCCTACAGTGTTTGTATATAGACATTATTTAAC
Organism: Sepiola atlantica; assembly: GCA_963556195.1. NCBI lineage: Eukaryota > Metazoa > Mollusca > Cephalopoda > Sepiida > Sepiolidae > Sepiola > Sepiola atlantica. Next base: position 144,856,945 of record OY744518.1, on the reverse strand, counting down.
CCTAACCTCCCAATACAAAAAAAATACTCCTTGCCTCTAAGTTGATGTGATAATATTCATTCTTAGTTATGAAATACACACATTTTTATTTATAGATTCAATATATAAGAACAATACTTATAGATAGTTAAAAAAAATCGATTAATAACACTTATATTGGGTTCAGGGATGGGTGCAGAAATGTTTTTTTAAATTTCCTCAATTTTCTCTCATGCACGGGTCTCACTAGTAGTCATTTTCGTTTGGGTGAGACTTATAACTATTAGATTTTACTGATTGGCAAGACTTGTTTCGATTTTTTTTTCTAACATTAGTTACTATTCGGTGTGCGAATAATCATTATATCTGGCAACAAGAATAACAAGACATAATTTGTATGGAGAACTAAAAGCTTTCAGAAAGAGAAATGACATGACATACGTTTGATCGTTTTGAGAAATATGTGAAGCAGGCAGAACTAGTATTTGCAACCGAAGATATCACTAGCGAGGGGGGAAAAGTCTGATAGAAAAAGGGGGGAGAGGAGATAATTTATTGATGTTGTTTGAATATGTTTGCAAAAAAACAACTGACACATTTTTAGAAGAGATAAAAATATCAAAGATACCTAAATTTATGGAGAGTAGAAAATGCACCGTGGATGTATTTTTGACAGTCCCTTAACTTTCGTTTCCTCTACTCTGTCCCTTAGTCCTCACCTTCCAAGAGTGATGTTTCTGACAAAGGGAGAAGAAAATGTGGTGCTTAAGCATATCCGCCCCGACATTAAAAATTTTAAAGAATGTATAAACGTTATTATGTACTTACGTGTTAGCTGAAAATAAGATTGTGCAGAAAAAATTACGCAAATTCATCCAGTAGTTATTTAATTATAAGAAAAAGAAAAAAAAATGATTTAAATGATTTTACGTAGATTTTGACATTTTTGTAAACAAGGGAGATAACAATTTTTTTTTTTTTTTACCAAGTTAAATTTTTTTTTTTACCAATTGCGGAAAAACAGCTTATAAGTACGATATAAGAGAAAAAAAATTAACAAAAGACATAACCAATTTTGGAAAAACAACTTATAAGTACGATATAAGAGAGAAAAAAACGTAGCATTTTATTGACCCACAGGATAAATTTCGGCAATCTGTTTAAAAAGGTTTTCTAATGTTTTTCCCCGAAATTTTTGTCGCCACATGAACTCGGCCAAATATGAGTTTATCATATGCGTATGGGTACCACATTCAGCCTTATTTCGTCTTTTGGCCTCTTGCCACATTCTTTCCACATGAATTGTGGTTGCGCCTGTTGTTGGGTCAACAAAATTATATCGATGGTTGACGCGCAAATGATGGTACCCTTCGGCACCCAGTCTATCATAAGCACGCCAACAATCAGATATAATTGTTGTGCCGGGAAGAATGTATTTTGTTATGATTGGAATTAGTGTTGCAGCATCCCTTGAAGGCACTGTGACTAGAAATCCATTTTGGGTTGACTGTTCATAAAAGTTTCCGCTTGAGAAAGTGTAAGGTGTGGACGCTGGGAACGGGTTTAAAATAAAAAGTTTTCGAAGAAATGGCGATTCCAAAGAAATGTCGATTATGAGTAATTTCCGGAAAACCCTAATTTTTTAATTTTGAGTTATGTCATTTTCCGGACAATCAGAAAACCCCAAACCAAGAAATCGTGAAAATATGAGTTATCGTTCTTGACCACTGGAAAATCTAAGATACAAAATGGTGGAAATATCTACCGAGTGAAAAAATCGTTAAAATCGTTTTTTTTTAATAATTAAATAACTACTGAATGAATTTGCGTAATTTTTTCTGCACAATCTTATTTTCAGCTAACACGTAAGTACATAATAACGTTTATACATTCTTTAAATTTTTTAATGTCGGGGCGGATATGCTTAAGCACCGAAAATGTTGTTCCTTGGGTCGGTTGTTGATTAAGTTAAATATTTTTTCCTATATCTTTGTTGCCATGCCACTAATAAGGGTTCATTTGGGCCGACATCATCCGCCCAATAGTTCAAGGACCCAAATCTCAGAGTATCTCTCAAGGAGGTTGTCCTATCAGTAAGTACAAAATACTGGAGTTGCCGTATTGCCATTTGGTGAATGGAATCTGGACTATGCAGTAGTTTACGGTGGGGCCTCTTGATGCCATATTGGTGGGAATTGCTCCGGCTTTTCCTTCTTCAATGGTTTATAAAAATAAGCTGCTTACTCATTCTCTGTGTTTCATCTCTCAACCCATCTACCGATCTCTTCCACAATTTTTTTCAAATCTCAACATGGAAAGTTCTAAAACAAAAGATAAGCTTAAACCTAGTTCTTCTACTTCTAACATAGATCCCTACTATCAGGTCTCCTTTTTCAACCTTCCAGAGGTTGAAATCCACTTACAGGAGACCAAACTGGACCTATTCTTTCTGTGTGAAACTGGCATTAGCTCGTCAGTTTCTACCGATGATTTCATAACATCAAAACCTGACTCTCAAAATCATCATTGACATGAAATTTGTGCCTACATTAGGAACAGCTTTCTATATGGTAGGGACATTTCCAAAGAAGACCCTAAATTTTCTTATATGTGTTTCTGTGTAGCACTTACAGTATCACATTCATCTTTGTCCATTATCGTTCCCACAATGACAGTATTACTATCTTTGAGAAAATTGACCAAATTCTGTCTGTTTACCCTTCTGATAGCATTCCTATCTGTGGCGATTTTAATGTTCACAATGTTGAATGATTAGTCCACTCAAACAAGACAGATGATGAAGGGAGGTTTTGTCAAGATTTCTCCCATGTTTATGATCTAACACTGATTGTTGACAAACCTACTCGCATACCCAATGCTGACGGACATTTTGCAAATCTTGATCTTTTTCTGACAACTGTTCGGTTTCCACTGGGATCTTCTGATCACTCAATTGTCTCAATTAAGATTAAAACAAAGTTCAATAAGACCTCTAATGTCTCTTTCCATCACAGAGTGTATCGATACTCGATGACTAACTGGGGACAACCTCAAATCTTTCATATCAGAAATTCCTCTACATTTCATTTTTGAAAAGAATGTGTACTGTATCACATCCGATTTAATTAAGAGTTTCATAACCTCCAAGAAATTCCAACAGCCAGCCATGGTACACCCCTGAATGTGGCGTTGCCATTGCTCACAGAAATCACTATTCCAATTGCATACAATGAAATAGATGTTCTGAAACCAAAGCCGCCTTTAGGACTGCCCACAACCACTGCAAAAGGGTTAAAGAAAATGCGAGAGTCCTATGCCCAATCTTTTGAATCTAGAGTGGCTGGCCAGAGGCTTGGTTCTCACCGGTTTTTGGCGAATAACAAACAGGGTCCTGAACAGATGTAAAACCTCTATTCTAACCATCATCAATGGACCAGAGGTGATATCCTCAGCATCTGATAAAGCCAAACTTTTTACAAAGAAAATTGCATCAAATTCCACCCTTTGTGACCAGGGCCGTCTACCTCCTGAATTTTCCCTATGACAGTAAATACTCTGAGCAACATCCATATATCTGTCCAGGATATTGCCAAACTCATCAAGAATCTTGATGTCAGCAAGCAACTGGTCCTGACAACATTCCAATCAGTACTTAAAAAGCTGCAACCAGAACTAGCTCCTATTCTTATAAAGCTGTTCAATCATTGCTTAAACGAGAAATGGTCCGCATCATCTTGAAAAACTTTGTCAGTCTGCCTAGTATTTAAAAATACTGGAGATCGGTCTTCTGCATCTCAGTACAGAGCAATCAGTTTTCTGTGCATCATGAGTAAGTTGATAAATCAAGAAGCTGTCAACCACCTCAGCAAAAACAATCTACTCAGTGACAAGCAATATGGATTTCATCCTGTAAGAAAAACAGCTGATGTGCCGACTGTAATATCACACAGGATCAGTGAATCTATTGACCTGGGGTTTCGTTTCTAGAGCAATAGCTCTTGACTAGGTTCTGGCAAAAAGGTAATCCTTTCTCTCTGATAGGTTTATAATAGTAGTCGTTGATGAGCAGCAGTCTGACGCACATAATATCAATGCTAGTGTGCCTCAAAAGATCCATTCTGTGCCCAACTCTCTTCCTGATATTCATCAATGATCTCCCAAATCACATTCTACGATCATTCATTGACATATATGCAGATAACACATCATCAAAGAGCATTAATGATCAAGATCGTTCTAATTCTCTCTCTTCTGACCTGGAGCATGTTGTGCAATGGGGAAGAAGGTGGCTGGTTACTTTAATACATCTAAAACCAAGTTTCTCCCCTTTCACCACCAATTCTAGAATTCTCACTTAGTCCCAACTGAAATGAAGAAGTCTGCCAGTTTGATAAGTTTCTAGGACTGACCTTCACTCCAGACTTGAAATGGTGAACTTATATCAAATCTGTTGCAAAGGTCATTGGAAAAATGGTTGGATCATCCTACCGCTCTAAAAAGTATCTCAATCCTGACGCAATCCTTTACCTGTACAGGAGTCAAATACATCCTAAGATGAAGTACTGTTACCACATCTGTGGAGTTGCCGCTCAGAGAACCTTTTCCTGCTTTGACAGAGTACAAAACCGACTTGGAAATCTTGCGGGGGATGTCCTCTTCTCTTCAGCCTCTTTCTCACAGAAAAGAGGTTGCTCGTCTTTCTCTAGTAATACACATGAAAATATTGAAATTGCTTAAAATATCTCAATAATGGTATACACAGAAAGAGCTTGATGATCTAAGAAAGAATTATAAAAAATTTTTTAAATCTGACTAAAATTAAGGAAGTTATGACTATTTTTGTGCCTAGCATGATTGGATATTTTTCTTCTCTTTAAAACCAAATGCGTTTCGTCACATTTTTTATACTAATTTTTCAGTGAAGATGTTATAGCTTTGTTAAAACACAAGATTAAGCAATGCAAAGTATTTTTGTACAAGGAATCAGAATATGCCACTGAAAATTTTCAGAAATTAATGGTTTCCTAATAATTTGCAGCAAATACACATAAATATGCTGTAATACCTTAAAAGCGCCATAAAAAAAGAAGTTAGAGAACTCAAAGTTGAATTGTAATTATAAGATTTTGATTATAAAAAATGTTTTAAATTTAAGGGGTTTTAAGAAGAAATTGAAATTCAGGGAATCTTGCTTAATCTGTGTCTAAGGATTATGGATTAAATTTCATGCAAATCCAATATTTGAATTTTCGAATGGGAATATTATGCTCCATAAAAACCCTATAAAATATTCGAAACAATTTTCGGGAATATTTATTAATACAGATGTATAATACCTATTGTGAAAATTTCACTAAAATCATAAGTACCTGAATTTTCACCCCTTTTTAGCACCTTTACATAAAACTAAATATAGTCCACATTACAACCCCTTACGTCCAGCATCTATGTTCCAAAATTCATAATGATCTGTTAATTAGTTCAGGAGTGAATCCTGTACATTAAGAACCTCCAAAACATAACAGAATCGCTGATGTCACCCGTTTTCCGTTCTTTAAGAAATCCATACATCTGCGTTACATTTGTGTTTTTAAACCTCCCTAAAATGAAGTTATATTCATAGGAATTGTTTTAAAGTAAAATAGTTTATTTAAAGATTAAATTATCGAACTAGAAAAGAAACACATTCTTGATCTTGAAATATAAGTATGAAATCTGCTTTTTTTCTACGGCGGGGCTATTGTTTACGTAAAAAATGAGATTATTATGCAAAATATTAACTATGGATGAGTAAAAGGGAAATAAATTACTTACATTATGTTGTTGTAGACAAAATTAACGATTTTTTTTAAAGAATTTTTACACCGTTTCTTTTTTTTTTTTTTAATTTTCATCGAGTTGCACATTCTTGAGATAAATTATTACTTTTTTTTTTTTTTTTACTGAAAAAGAATTGGTTAAATATTTTTAAAAAGCGTTTTCATAGTAACTAGTTAGTTAGTTCCTCAATACATTTTGAGAGTAATTAGCTGTTAAAATATAATTATTAATACTAAGTTGATTTCCTTGAATAAAAATAGGAAATAAAAGAAAATGCTTATCTCCATCACATTTGAGGGGACCTTTTCAGTCGGTCGTTTTGTCTCGAAATGGAGAGTCCTTTTAAGTGGCAGAAATTTGGCGTCGGGATGGGAGGGGTTTATCTTCTTTTCAAGCAGTTGAAGACGTTTTACTTCTTTTTTTTTTATTATCTGAGTAAGGACGTGATTTCTATTTTTTTAATTTATTCTTCTCTTTATCATCGACCGGGTATTTTAGGGATTGTTTTGAATATATGTTTTAATATAGTGAAAGAAATCATAATGTCTGCCTGCCTCGTCTATTAATATTGATACATTAGAAAGAACTAGATTAATTAAATAATTAGTCAGTCAGCATGGGATTCCAAGATTTCTTCAGTGTCAATAATTAAACACATTGCTCGAACATGAAGACTCTAACATTATTTACATAACTTTATAAGATAGATAAATTTCTATAATAACTGTCACTATTACGAGTCAAGTATTGTTTCTATGATAGCTAACACCTCATACTTATTAAGACCTGACAGGAAGACCTGGCATTGCCCAGGTGGAGGGCTTAGAAAAAAATAATTCAAAATATAATTATATACAAAAAAAAAGTTTTTGATGGGATTTAAAAAAATTGGTTCTAGTTTTCTCTTATTTTATTTTTGATTTCAATAAATATTTGATTAATAATAAATAAAATTTTAAAAATTCCATGTGTATTTATCAAAGTTATGTATAGGCAGGAAACATAAACTCACAAGATGGTTTTATTAATAGAGATTAATGAAACGCGCATATTTCAAGAGTGATCGGTTAGGGTTAGGTAAAGTAAATTATCGCTAGAATTAAAGACCCAAAAAAGTAAAGTATTATGGTTTCGAATGCGCCCCCATCATATAAAATAAACCTAAAAAATGATTGAAAACCAACTAGATGGTTTTGTAGAATAGTGGCTCCTTTTAACAATAATCATGTTTATGTCATGGAATTTTGCATTCAAGTGATTTTAAGCCTTCATACTGTCAAATAGAAAGTGGTTTTAAGGAGAAAATATTTTTATTATATATTATACTAGCAGGGCTACTCTGTGTTGTCTGGGGCCATAAAAACAAAATAGAAGAAATTAATTAGTGGGTGTGACATCTTTATATTAAACTTTCTCTCTATCTTTATCTCTTTCTCCTTCCCCCATTATTTTCCCCCTCTCCCCAACCCTCACTTTCTCCTCCGCTAAGCCCATTCCTTTCCTGTTTTAATGTGTTGAAGAAAATAATAATAATGTAATTCATTTATCGAAGCTATCCCTTTTAAATGTAAGATTTTAATCTTACATTTATTACTCTTGGACTACACCAATTAGAACAAAACACAACAAAATTCTTGATGCCGCATAATTCCGTTCCCCCTACCCACTTTCACAATAATATGAAGAGAAATGATGTTGATAATGAAAATAGTCCAAAGAGATTAAATGTAATACTGTAATTTACATTAATGCTCCGGGACAACTCCAAGTAGAACAAAAGATGCGTTTACCCCCGTCCCAATTGCATACCTAATATAATACAGTAATGTTAATGACAATTTTAGGACAGGAAGAGATTAGCTAGGAAAATGAACGACAGTAAAAATCACTGGCTGATCCATTGTACTCCAGACATGGATGCCATGACAATTATTTGTTGACTTTCTAGGTGACTAAATAACGATGCAGGAAGCTGCCCGTAGAGAAAGCGAATGTGGTCAGTTTCCGGTGGTAAGCTGAGAGAAAATCGTACGTATTCGATTTCCAGTTGATAGTAAATATATTCGGTGGACATTGGTTGTCGAACGGTAGATTTGATGAGAGATTTTGACAATGAACAATAGAAGAAGGATCTCACTGTGGGACAAAGAAAGGTTGTCACTGGGACCGACATGACCGGACAACGATCAACAGATAGCATTTGGATCTCTAGCCATGACGGTATCACACACACACAGACACACACCTGAGCACAAGTAACTTATCCCTACTACTTGTCTTGTGTTGTTTTGACCATAATGTTACCACTGAGATGATCATAGGGCCACAATATTGTATCTTTTTCAAAGCAGTTTGAACTTCAAAAATTTTATTGACCGTTTTAAGTTTTTTGGGTTATTTTTTTTATTACATTTGTAGTCAATGTATATATGAGAGGGACACACACACAAAACACATGTCCAAACTTCTGTTTGTAAAAAGTTTGTAATGCTTATCTATATTTCAAAGCTAAAAGTTGAAATGGATGATACCCGTATTTGAACCTGCAGCATTATCTCCATTGCCTAATAACATCATAGAAGGAAGGACCTTATCAAAAGAAAGAAAGAATGACAAAGTCTATGCATATAAAATAATTACTTTTTATTGAGAAATTTGTTAAGACAATAACAAATGAAGTGTTTGTAAAGAATGAAAATTCAAAGAATCTGAAAATACCTCAAACCACATTGACTGCTGCTGCTACTTCGAACAACATGACAAATACAGTGAGACATACATTAGCATATTTCATGCTTTTTGATGTACTCAACACCATTTCTGATATAAATAAAACATTTATTTAATGAGGAATGTTATTTTCAAATAATGAACTTTGAAATTTGAAAAAAAAATGAGTATAATGATAATACTATTTAATTTATTAAAAAAAAGTTGGACAATTTTTTTTATTGAATAAATAAAAAGGATTATGTCAAAATAACATTCTACATTTAAATTTTTAATTATTTTCACAAAAAAATAAATTTTCTAAAAGTAAAATATAAAATCTAATGTGAGTTAACATTTTGGTATTATTGTTGATCGACCTTCAGCCCCACCCCACCAAAAAAATTAGATTATACGTTTGTTTAGGCCATTAATTATGAACACTCTGCAAAACCTTGGTTTTAAAAAAAATAACAATTATTTTAGAATCTAGATTGAGGAATCTGTTTTGCATATAAATTAAATGTAAAATGATCACTCACTTTCCTGCCACATAGCGTTTGAATGACATGTAATAGTTCAAGTTAAATCTTAGATGTAACATATTTTTTTTGTTTGGTTGGGAGAGTGCCACATGAACTAACGGTTAATCATAGGAATAATGGAGGGGGTACTGTTTCCACCCGGACTTAGGGTTAGTAGTAGGCTTAATGTGTTTTTTTATTCCACCTCCCTTATTTTTTTTTAAATATATTATTTACTATTAATGCAATATTTTCAATTTCTAAAAGTAGTTAAGATATCTGAGATTGCGAAATGAGACAAATTGATACAAGTACAATGGAGTTGAGTACAATACATAAAATTAAAAAGTAGGGTTGTTTAATGGAACTTCTACAGTCTACAGACCGTTCAATTTTATCTTGTGTTTTAATTTGTTAGATGAAAGTACAGAATAGTTATCACAGCTCCCTGTCCCCATGTTAAAAATGAATTTCTAAATAATAACGTTATTTCAGCACGAGCTGCTGCAAGTGTCCCAGGCCCTGGGGTGGGCAACACCAGGCAACGGCTCACGCCTGCTCTCCATGCAGTCTGATCATTAGGGTTGAGACCAGTCATGTTGCAAGCAGTCAAGTCACTTTGCACACACTAAAGCCAGGTCTTCCTTGGTCTTCCACGCATCCTCGAGCCTGGGGTATCTGTGCGTGTTATTGAGTTTATGTATGGCAGTTTATTCACAAACAAGTCAGCCATTTAAATTTTTTGTTGAAAAAAAATAATCATGAATTATTTTGAGACATCAAAATTTGGAAGCATTTGAACTGCCAATTAAATTCATTTCTAGATTTAAAATTCTTAGCAAATCTTCATGTATTAAAAGATTGAAAGTTTTAGAAGCTATTTACATTCATGAATTTTATAACTGTTAAAACATTACTATAACAAAATGAGTTATTGTTATATAAAAATTTGGTTCAATTGCTAAAGTCCGACAGTTGAATGTGCCAGCAGAGAACATCACCACTGGCAGACCCAAGTTGACTTGGGAGGAAGTAGTCAAACGTGATAGAAAGGCCATGGGTATGGATTCCATCAAGCCTTGCCAAAGACAGGAGTGGAGAGGAAGACTTAGATTTCGAGACTAGACAATCAGGCCCCACCCTCATCAGAGGATTAATTGTGGCCTGATTCAACAAATAAACCAGTTGATGATGATGATGATGAATTAATAATAATTTAAATAGTACCAGGTTTCATTTTCATACATCATCACACTGCACATACTTCATAGACTCTTCCCTTAGTTGACAGTCGTAACGCTGTGCTGGTTAGTAATGGCAGAATTTCTCTGCACTTACTTCATCTACTCCTAACTCTTGCAATCATACAATCACCTGCTCCTCTCTTTGCTCCAAAGGTATCACCAATTCAGTCTCTATGCCTTTCTCCTAGGGTTAAACTTACTCTTTACCTGATAAGCTTTCTTCAAGGTAAAATTGCAAATAACTGGTTTGTGTTGTGTTACAATTTCTTCAACAATTTCACATCACTCAAGAGCTTTCTGCCCTTTTTCCTCAACAGATAATCTACTTGAGTTGTTACTGTACTAGATTCATACAAAACTATATAGCTTTCTTTTTTCCTAAAAAGAGTATTTGCAACCAACATATACATAGCAAGACCAATTTCTGAAATTCTTTTTCTTTCTGCATTCCTATCATCATATCCATTTCCTCCATGTACACCCTCAAAACCACCAGGGTTTTTTCCAACATGACCTTTCAAATCTCCTGCCACAGCAAGTACTCCTTTCTCATCAACCTTACTATACTGCAATAAGCCTGTCATAAAACTCATCTTTCCCATCTTCACTGAAGCCACATTGTGATGCATAAACAAATATAGCTGCAAAATCTTTCTTACCAAGCATCAACTTTATCAGTATGATTCGCTTACGATTAACTTCAACCTACCAATCAATCAATAAAAATATCAATACCATTTGTTCTCTTTTCATTTCCAATCCAAATCAGATGTATCTTGCATTCTTTCTCACAATCATTCTCACATTTACAATACACGTCAATACCAGTAGCGTGGTGGGAGGTTGATGGCTGCAGGGGCCAATCACTGATTTGGCGACCCCCCCCCCCCTCATTTCCTTAGTTGAGGCAAAAAATTTATAGGTCGGATGTCCTTCCCAGTGAGTGATGGGGACCAGTGCTTTTATTGAGGTACTATTTTTTGATGATTGTCTACCAAGGTTAAAGAGCACTTCAACTTCCCTTTTTGGATTTCTTAAAAAATCTGTTTTTTTATAAAAACAGTTATTCTTTGATTATGTGCTCCACCACTCACTGCGGAGTCCAACTTCTGTTGAAAATATACCAAAGGGGTGTTCTCATCGCCTTGGTTGAGATAGGGGTACACAACCAGTATACTCACACCATATACAGTGTTGAGTCGCTGCTAGTTTCAGAATTAATATTCAAAAACTAATATTTAGTAACACAAAGCAGTGGTCAAGGCTTTTGTTTCCTTGGTATGATTGACCCTTAGCCACTACCTTCTAGCGTTTAAAAGTTACCGATCAGAATTAGTTTCTTTCTTTTTTTGTGTGTGTTTGTGAAAAAAGAATTGTCTTCATGTATCAAATGGGGACTAACTGAGACACAAAATGTTGCATGATCGATTGAGCTCTTCAAACTTCAGTTTTCTTCGATAGCGGTCTTTTCCCTTTGCCATGCCTTTTGTCTATAAAGTTTCTGCTAGAAATAAACATTTAAAAGATTTTGATTTTTATCTTTCAGGAAACTGGTAAAGTGCTCATGCCACAAGACTTAAAATTTTCTTTAACTTTTGGTGGTAGAAAAATCATTTTTGACAAAGAGGAAATTGCAGAAATAAAAACCTTTGGCCCGGCAGGTAATACAAATGCAATTAAAATAAATTAGTTATGCTCAAATTGAACTGGTGAACCTATTTTGCAATAAGAATGCGTTATACTTTGCTAGATTTTAACTTTAAACCATTTTTAATACTAAAGTCATTGAATCTTGATGGTAGAAGGTATGGGTTTGATGGTTTTAGCTGTTTCATAAAACAAAACTTGCCTGTCCCCAATCACCAATTGTCTTTCTTATAATGTTTACTTCTTTATTAAAATGATTGAAGTTGGTTTTGTTAACATCTGATGAATGTCATGACCTACGTTAAAAAAGCCTGGTCACTGAAAAATGACGTCATACACTTTAGATATGCCAAAAAGCCAAGCTGTCGATAATGAATGATAGCTTTTTAAAAAGTTTTAGACAACTTTGAAAATTGCATTTAAACAAAGAAAAGAAAGGAACATAATCTGATTCATACTGAAACTGAACTTTATTCAATATTAATTAAAAAAAAACAAAATAAGAATTAATTCAAAAAGAATAGTTATGGTGTGTATTGTTTCTGCGTTAAAGTAAATAAACATCACGCTGTTTCATGGATTTTGAAGACTATCAGAACAGATACTACAGTTTGAATTATTTATTTGCAAAATATATAAAAATACAATTTAAATTTTAAACAAATTAGGCCATCAAAAGTATGGGAAGTGGAATGTCGTTGGTCATCCTCTGTCTATCCTACTCTTTGCTAGATTCCTTAGTAACCACGATATTACATTTACTCTAGGGGTCAAAATCCTGAATGTATTGAAAATTCAAATTTTATTCATAAATATATAGATTAAAACGTAGTTTAAAGTCCTGAACATAATGCGATAAAAATTGTGTATCGGCGATAAATATTGTTTCCTGTCGTTGTTAAATATTAGTAAATGAGGAACAATTTCGAGTTAAAATCTAATTAGTTTTATGCATGTAATCTTAAGAAAAACACTTGAAATGTGTAAATAATCGCTAGAGGAAAAAAATGGAGCTTTCATAGTAACAGAATGGTTTGAAGACTCCATTTTTAAAGTATTTTTTAAGTGTTCAGAACTTTAATAAGAACATATTTGAACAGTTTTAGAATTTTATTACACACATAAAGAACGTTTTGACACAAAAAATACAGTTTTTTATACAAAAAGAAACAAGCTCGAACCAAATTTCTAGTTGATATTATTTTACGACAGTCAACTTTTCTATCAAGACAAGTTGGTCAACTATCTATGAGTTTTTTTTTTAATAGTTTTACCTTCAAATCACTGAGATTTCCAACCATGAAAACTACATGAACAAAATCATCGGTATTCTTTTTTAAATACCAAACAATTACTAGATCAAAGATGAAATAATTTGAGACAGAAATGACCACAGTCATATGTCTATGTGTTGGCGTGTAATAACCTTTCTCTTCGAAGCATCTTGTTTATCTGTTTAGCAATAATACTAAACGTTGTAACGTCAGCAGATAAACCCGACTCAGTGACCAGGCCTTCTTAAAGTAGGTTGTGGCCGTGTTCACTGGAATCACAACAAATCCAATTGGACCAACCACAGGACCAATTCTCACATAGCTGATCAAACTACTATTTCACTCAACGGTAACATTTTCCAGGTATTTTGCTTTTTGATTATTTTAGGCAAAACATTAATATGTCGTTACTAATCACTAACAACTTATCTGTATCAAACTTTTCTTGTTTTAAATTTTTCGCTTATAGCTGAATTAGGAAACCCATTATAATTTCAGTTTGTTTTCCCATCGGCCATCCCCATCTTTGATAGTAGTAAATTCTAGCAAATTTGGGTTAGCAAATACTAAATTGTGATATTTTGCATTAAGAATTATTTTTGTTGTATTTTTCAGGTCTTACGTTAATGGGATTTAAGCCACGTAATAAAATCAAATTTTTCCAACATGTGAGGCCTTCTCAATTTATATACCCCGATGAAAAGGTGAGTTGATTAGAATAAACATTGAAAACATGAATACCTATTATCAAAGAAAATTTCTACTTAAAACAATGTTTTTGAATGATATGAATATTGTCTTAATATTAAGGAATTGAATGACAGTCTTTTTGTGCTTCGTAGCTGACAGCTCTGCTATCGGATCCAGAACTACACCATTATCAGGATGAACCACTTCGCAGTTTCGGCCCTTATTCCTCGATTGTTTTTCTGAAGTGGCAGGGCCCCTCTGTCAGGAGGTGGTTATGTAGCACTGGTGTCATCTGCCCATAAATGCCATCAAGCCTGGCACATCTTTCAGCCATCATCATCATCATCATCATCAACAATTGATTTTGATTGCATAAACTACTCTGCATATGGTGTCACAACTATCTCCTTCATCTCCCTTTCACCGTCCAAAATTCACCTCTCCTTCCAGTTCATATCATCCCTCTTCAGCCATATCCAACAAGATGTGTTCTCAGCTGTTTCCTCAAGATCTTTAATCAAGTTTCTCAATTCTGAGTTGTTACAATAAAAGCCATGTCGAAATAGGTTTACAACCATTCACTCTACATTTCTTCTTGCCCCAATAGCAAAATGATGGAATTCGATCTTCCATCCTTTATCTTGACACTCCTGTACCAACTCTTCATATCTGATCTCTTTCCTATTTTCTGCAACAGCAAAGTTTTCTTCCTATGGTACTGTTAATTCTTTCTTTTCTTCACACCACACAACAATATCTGGTTGTCGTTCAGATAATACCAACAGGAACACTAAATAGTTTTCCAGATCTACACTTAACTTCCGGTTTACAGTCCATCTGTCATCTATTTTTATAGTCGTTGGATGACTACTCAGATTACTTTTTGTGCTTGCTTTGTGGAATTTCATCTTCTTTATTTGTTTAATCTTGGGTAATTCTCCATCATGAAATTGCTGGATTTTTTGCTTGATTTGTTCTTCAATTATTGCAAGCACCTGATTGTGACGCCACGTATACCTTCATGTTGCCAGCTCACAGTTTGAGAGAATATGCCTTAGCATTCCCTTTTTCCCGCATCGACATTCATCATTATCACACATCCTCCACCGAACAAGATTGGCAAGTGATGGCATTGCATCATATCGATCTAATCAAGAACGATGTCCTTGCCCGTTCCCATCTCATATTTTTTTCCATCTAATTTTTCGCTCAACAACACACTCCTCCCATCGTAAGCATTGTCCTTGATGATCACATTTAACAAGATGTAAATATCGGTTCTCTAGAAATATCTTTTCTAATTTCTTTCCCTACAGCATTCCTCTTTTCCCTTGCATTACTTCTGGAAAATGGTTTAAAGTTTCCAAATACATTTGTACCATCTTGCACTTCTCCAACAATATCTGCATGTTGCAACTTTGCTATTGCATGATCGACTGCAGTTTCTGCTCTCCATTTCGTCCCAGTTCTTACTTTAGGTGGATTGTCTTTGATTTTTCCGCCACTGGAAAAGCGAAGCATCATCACTGTACGCACATTAGCAGCCTTATATTCTTCTACAATAGACGCGACCAACAGTTGTAGTTGATTATTTCTGTCAAATATTGAAGTATTATTGAGCATCTTTAGCAATCCCAGCCATTTTCTTATATACATACTGCATCGCTGTTCTATTCTTTCAACTCGGGCCATATTAACCTGGGGTACAACACATATTGTAAGCACCAACATTTGAATTTCCCAGGTAGATCAGTCTTTTCTATAGTTTGTAGTCCCTCTTCCGCTTGCTGCTGTATTTCCGCTCCCTTACTTCTGTCATTTAATGCACCCTTGTACCATTTTCCTAAACTCTTCACTTGCTCTTCTTTAACAGTTGATATCATATCACCTCCTATCTTATACCGAACTTCTTTCTGTTTGCCTTTCACATATGTAACACTTCTGGATTTGTTCGCTTTGAATTTCATTCTTGACCACAGAATCAATTCATCCTATCGAAAAAGAACTTCCTCCATTCCTTCGACACTTTCCGATGCTCTAAGTGGTGTATCCTGCAGCAATTCCCACTTCTAAACTTTACCAATTAGTTGTAAAACTTCCGGCTGTAAATCTCATTTTGAATTTCATTATCATCCTTTGTACTGCTTTAGGAATGCAAAAGAAATCCATAGCTTTCTGTATTATCATGTGTGGTACTGAGCCGTATGCATTGGCAAGATCTAACCATACCATAACCACATCTCCATTCTTTTTTTTTATATTCTGTATATTTTCCCATATTGCATAAGCATGTTCAATGCACCCTGGGATACCTGGGATTCCAGCCTTCTGTACCAATTCATTGATAGATCCATTTTTCTGCACATAGATAATTATCCGATTTGCTATGATACCAAACATTATCTTTTCAGCAATGGTATCGGAGGGAATTCTCCTAGTTTTTCTGATCTTTCTTCTTTCGGCAGTAGATGCCTTCTTCAACACACCAACGATCTGCTACATCTTTACTTCATCACATGTCTCTTATCAAGAAAAGGAGCTGGACAATATTTGTATACTTTGTAGCTAACCCCATCATTTCCAGGGGAACTCTTTGCTCTAGCCTTCTTCACAAAATCATCTAATTCCTTCTTCTTTTTATATCATTGATATCAAATGGTACTCCTGGTTGTGTTGGTCTTTTCAACCCTTTTATATACGGTAGTTCTCTATCTTTATTTTGATCACTGTATGTATTCTTTAGATGCATTTCCAATTCTTCTCTTGGACATTCCAGCTTTCCACTTCTCCTCTGTAAAGAGTCCTTTTGCAAACTTATATGAGTTTTTCACAAAATTCCTCCGGCAACTTTCCCTCCTCTTCTTCCGGTGTAATTGCCTTTCTTTCCTCATTTCATCTCATAACCTTCTCTTAATATTTTCATATAGCTGTTTTAATCCATCTTTCTACTACTGCACATAACCATTTTGTCCGCAGATTTTTTTTCTCCCTCTTCAATTTTTCCTTTCTTTTTAGATTGCTTTTGGATTCTAATATCTTTCAATTCGTTCTTCTTTTCCAACCCAAATCTTTCTTTTTCTTTCTCATAGATCGTCTCTGCTAACTTTTCCAATTTCTCTTCTGTACTTCCTTTATATCGAGATACTATCTTAACTAGGTTGCCATCAAACTTTTCATAAGTAGCAGTATCATTGGCTTTTGGCCACTTTATCTTGGACTTTTTATTATTATATTCTTTTGCTGCCTTAAGTTTCTCAATGGTAGAGTGTTTCCCACTGTGGTTTATGTCCTGGGGATATATGCTACACGTGTTATGGTCCATCGACCCCGCACTGTTGAGAACGTCTTTTCTTACAAACTTTTCCTTGATGTATTCGTAGTCCTTGAAAAATATCAAAATCCTTTCCACAGCAAATAAATTTCTGTTGTCCATTTTTTTTGTCCTTTTTTTGTACCGAGTTCATTTCCATGTTATCCGATTTTGTTGATCTGTTATCCTCCCTCCGTTCCCGCAGATCTTGAGGGCCTTTTTTATTATCTTGACTTGTTGCAATTAATTTTCATGAATCATGGGCTGAAAAATCGTTTGATCAGTTGGCCCCCTGTTGCACGTGTCAAGCGTCTTTTCTCTTTGCCATGGCTCTGTCACCCTAGTCAAACGTCTTTCCGCTTTGTCGCCCATCTTTCTGGGTGGTCAACAGGTCTTTCCCTGAAGTCATAGTAAGGATTTGAATGACACAGTCTTTTTGTGCTTCGCAGCTGACAGCTCCGCTACCGGATCCAGAACTACACCATCAGGAGGAACCACTTCGCAGTTTTGGCCCCTATTCCTCGACTGCTTTTCTGAAGTGGCGGGGCCCCTCTGTCAAGAGGTGGTTATGTAGCACTAGTGCCATCTGCCCAGATACACCTTTCAGCCATCAAGCCAGATACACCTTTCAGCCATCATCATCAACAATTGATTTTGATTGCAATGTGATGTCATAAACTACCCTGCATATAGTGTAATCACTATCTCCTTCATCCCCCTGCTTTTGCTAATAAGTTTTCCTAGAATAAGTAAGCTTGCTAATTTAAAAACTAATTTGTAGTAAGGGTACTGAGTTAAATACATATTAACTATGCTACAAATATGGTCTTGTGTAAAACGAAGTTTAATAAATAACTATTCATATTAAAGAAAATGTTATAACATTTATTACTCACAAATCATATTCTTATATATGCATGAAAAGTTTCGGAATTTTTTAGATGAGGATGGATAATTTGTATTATTTGGACTAATGTTCTGTGGTTTAAAATACAAAGGACGATTAAATGTTTCCTACTATAAAAATGGAAAGAAAATGAAGGATTACCAGCTTTGAAGCATTTGGACTGTTTCGTATGGTGGGCACTCGATTTTCAGTAGAAAAAAGAACTTGTGTCCGTAGTTAGATTTTTTTATAGGTGACATTATTTTTCATATGAGGAGAACAACTACTTTAAAAGGGTCGAATTAGGGGAAGACAGGCAGTTGGATTTTTAACAGCTAAGAAAGAACATTGGAGTTGAGATTGATCAGTCAGTGTTCATTACAGTGTTGCTGAAGAGTTTCTTTAATTTCATCACTACAAGCTATTTCAGCGAGAAGAGATTATGGAGTCAGGAATTGTGAAATTAAGCAAAGATGTGATATCGCCTTTTAGTGGCGAAGGTGATGTAGTCTGGTGAATGAAGAAAGTGAAATTAGTGGCTAAGCTACAAAAAGTGCACTGTTTTTGTATGGAGATGCGCTTTCTTTCTGCAGATCAGTTAGTTGAGGAACAGATAGAAATGAAACTAGCGGCAGCCTTTTGAAGCATATGAAAAGCTAAACTGATTCAAGTGGACTGGAGAATCAGTGGATGTTTACGCCAATACAATCAAAAGAGTGGACTGTTTTGTATGGTGGGTACTCAATTTTCAGTAGAAAAAAGAACTTGTGTTCGTTATTAGATTTTTTATAGGTGGCATTCATTTGCATATGAGAAGAATAACTATTTGAAGAGGGACGAATTGGGTAAGACAGGCAGTTGGATTTTTGACAGCTAAGAGAGAACATATTTCCCAATGCCACCGATGAAAAGATAAGCATTTTTTAATTCATTTTTTATTTTTTTATTTTCTTACTCTTTTAGCCACTCACAAATTATTTTTCTCTAAATTCTAATGTGTACTATCTGAATGTACTTAATTCTGTGTTTGACTTAAATGTGTTTAATTATTGATATATACTGTCTTATTGCCTGTCTATTGATTTCCCACTAAAGAAATTCTTGAAATCCCATGCTGGCCTGAAGTTTTGGCTGTCTTTCTCTTATTTGTACTTACTTGTGAAAGGGAAACCTATCTTCAACTTTGTTCCCTCAGCAGTATACAGTGAACTTATCTACATATATACATATTTTTATATATAGATATATATATATATATATATATATATATGTATATATATATATATGTATATATATATATATGTATGTATGGAAGTGTCTTCTTCTTTTTTTTTTTTTTTTTTTTTTTTTTTTTTTTCAATTGTGGGGGCTCGGAAATACCCGACTAGTACACGGGCGTAGGCTATTTTTCCCCTCTCGGTGTACTGGACCCGTAAGACCTTGTCAGGCCATCTAAGAGAAAAAAATCTCTGACAATAAAACCTTGTTACCAACTACTTACGCCGTGGCAGCAAACCGTTATGGAGGGAGGCCTCCTTAGTCCTGATCGACAACCTTCCTAGAGTTGGAATCTCGAACAAAATATCCGGTTTACAAACCTACAATTGCTTAAGAAGTAGATAGGTTCTGCCTATCGCCGACCTATTCATTCCTTCTTCGTCTATTAGCCAGGCGCAGAGGTACCAGCATGGGACGCCTCAAAAACACTCAGTGCCTGGCCTTGTTTCCTTACTAGGACAATGAACACCGTTTCTCTTTCTCTCTATTTGGACAACTTGGGGAAAGTTTTTTCGTCACTAAGTCTTACATGACCATTCTGGGTCGCTCTTGTTCCGACAGGTTAGACAGCTTGTCTGGCTGCTGTTTCCGACTGACATGACAGGCACCCAAACTCTTGGGTAACGCTAAGAACAGCTGCTCTAGCATCAGTTGCATAATACCGTGGGTAGTTTTATGTGCCATGTCGCGCATGGAAAGGGACCCTGCAGTTATCTCCGGTGGGCTTTCCCGAAGCCACAACCTCCATGGACCAAGTCGCAACTAATGGACTGGTTGTGTGAGCTTATTGGCACCTAACAACCACCCACCTTGCCCAACCCACTCTATAACAAAACAAACATGTCATTACAAAAAAATCAAATCAAACCTAAACCAGAAACCCAACAAAAAACACCTTTGCCTCTGCTCTTGAGGCTCGCATTCATAAATATCCGGGGACTTAGAACCAACATCAACGACGTAGAAACCTTTCTCCTGACAAACTCTCCGGATATCTTAGCACTAAGTGAAACAAACCTTCAATCCTCAATCTCCTCTCACCACTTTGACATGACTGACTACCTCCCACTCTACCGTAAAGACTCTAGCAAACATATGCACGGGCTAGGAGTTTATGTTCGGAATACTCTCCCCCCTGACTAGAGAACATAGGTTAGAATCGGATGACCAAGCCTACATGTGCTTTAGATTGACTTTACATCACAGCGTTAGTTACTTATATTTCTTATACCATTCCCCTTCGACCCAGGACTGTACCCTTCTAAACTCTGTCTCTGAAAGCATAGATAGAGCACTCTTACTTGACTCGAATGCCCAGATACATGTATTTGGGGATTTTAATGCACACCACTGTGACTAGTTGGGATTCTCCAGCCTTACTGATGCAGCCGGCAACTCTACGTATAATTTCTCCTTAGCTCACTCCCTCTCTCAGACTGTCGATTTCCCGACCCGCATCCTCGATCGAGTAGACCAGCAAGCCTCACTTCTAGACCTTTTCTTGACCTCAATGCCTGAGGCTTGTGTGACGAAATCTCATAGCCCACTCAGGAATGCTGATCACATTATGCTAATGATTCATATCACCCTAAAAAATTGTTTCTGATCTTCATAAACGATCTCCCTGATGACATTGAGTCTGAGATTGGTATATTTGCTGATGACACCACGCTTTACTCTTGTCATGTGGGCAAAATAGACGCGATCATATCCAATGTAATGGCTAAATCATTAGAAAATGACCTCCAGGCTGTAGTGGATTGGGGTCATAAATGGTTGGTAACTTTTAATGCCGCAAAGACAAAGCTACTTTCCTTCAATAACTACAAGAAACCTCTCCAACCACCGATTGCCATGCCAAATAACACCCTACCTGAGAGTTCAACATTCAAACTTCTCGGCCTAATCTTCACAGGTAACATGAATTGGAACAAATACATTGAAGACATTGCCAAGGCTGCAGCAAAGAAGGTGGGCTCCCTCTACTGTGCTAGTAAACTCCTCACACCTGACATTATCCTGTATCTCTACAAAGTCACCATCCGCCCATGCATGGAGTATTGTTGCCACATCTGGGCTGGTGCATCATCTACTAGTCTCTCCCTCCTAGACAAATTCCAAAAAAGAGTCGCCAACTTAATAGGTCCCTCACTGTCAACCAAGCTTCAACCCCTGTACCATCGCCGCAATGTAGCATCCTTGTGCTTGTTTTACAAATACTTCAATGGATTATGCTCCGATGAACTGGCTACTGTCGTGCCCCCTCGATGTAAATTCACTAGACCAACTCAACAATTAGCTAAATCCCATCCATTCACTGTGGAGGTCCCCAGATACCGGAGAGCCTTTTACTCCAATAGCTTCTTTCCTCGTGCTGCTGGCCTCTGGAACTCCCTCCCTGCCCCCTGTTTCCCCGACAGTACCGACATGCAGAGGTTTAAAACTAATGTAAACCGACATCTCACTGCACTCAACTTAGAATGACACCCTAAACCTACTCTCTAATTCTCAGTAGCCCCTTACGTCTACAGTGGCGTCCTGCCTTGTTTGGGGTGAAATATCATAAAACAAAAACAAAAAAGTTTAGATTGATTGGTCGTTGTTGTTGAAGAGGAGTTCCTTTAATTTCATTACTAGATTACATGCTCTCATCATCTCACAATATTTTGTCTGATATACCCTCGGACCTTCTTGAAGTGCATATTGTCGAACTCTGGAATCTGTACGGAATTTTCGACAAGACCCTTATTTTATCCACGGGGATAGCTTGTTCTCGTTCCATTAGCCATGACTGGGTAAGAGTCTTTAGTAATTCATAATTGTATTCTTAGTATTGCCCGTACTGAGTATTGCACCTTCAACCTCCAGAAAACTGTCACTTAGAACTGATTATTATCTAGCCCTTATATCCGTTACACCACAGGTTCTTGCAGACATGGTTGATGGAACGAGAGCAAGCTATCCCCATGGATTAAATAAAAGGTTCCGTTCAAAATTCCGTACAAATTTCAGAGTTCTACATAAAGATTCATGAGTTTAATAAGATGCACCTGGAGAAGGTCAGGGGTTACATCAGCTGAAACGTTGTGAGAATGATATCTAAGATGAGAACAGTAGTCCGAATAATCCAAATAACACGAACATAAAAAGTTATTGGACAAGAAGTACAGAATGGAGTTTGGAGATAGTTGACCCGCTGAACTGTGAGGACTGGAGAGTGAGCTTGCAAAATATAAAAAATCTGGACAATGGAGAAGTTGTATAGCAACTGTGTCGGGAGTGTCATGTTATATGGCAGCGTGTGTTTGGCCCTCACCCAGTCCCCTCTCGTCCACGTGCAGCATAATGACAGATCCATTATTAGATTGATCTGCAATGTGAAATCTGACCAAACCAACAGGATTTGCTGAAAACACTATATTTACCCAGCATAGATGTTATCCTAAGGATGAACTGGATATGCTTGTATGGTTATGTAGAGTATTCATCCTTTTCGATAAACTGTTGCTTGGTTGTCTTGAATTGCAGGAAGGTTGCTCAGAGATCTTTGGCTGTTGGGTGTCTAGCCATCTCATCATCGACCTTCTTTTCTGTCGCTTTCTGGTGACTTCTAATGCAAAATCCAGTTTTGCGACAGTGTTGTTGTCCAAACCATCTAAACCGCCATCAGCGTGATGCCGTAGCGCCTTCAGATGTCTTCATAGCAGATGTGGTCGAGCAGTGTAATTCCAGACATCCAGCAGAGCATTTTGGTTTCCATAACGACGAATCTTCACTCCGCCTTCCTCATAGTCTGAAGCACTCGAAGCTGTACAAAGCGACGAGTTTCAGAACAGTCTGGTAGATCTTCGTCTATAGATGGTCGCTGATCTCACATTATGGTGTTGCAGCATGTACCAGATCACATTGTGTGACACGTGATCGAAGGCCTTTTCCAGGTTTAGGAAGGCAATATGCAGCAGTTTCGACCTCTTGGCATGCTTCTCTGTGAAGAGCCGTGCGGCATTGATGGTGTATGTTGTTTCACACTGATTTTGAATAATCGTGACAATCTCATATTTCGCAGTCAATGATTTGTTAAAAAAATTTCATTGTGTGCAAAAGAAGTCAAATTGGTTGCTACAATCAGCCGGACTACTTTCCTCGAAAAGATTGGCACTGTGACACTGCGGTTCTAATCAACCAGGACCTTCTTTTCTGCGATCATTTGGTTGAACAGCTATCTGCGCCAGCCATGCTGAAAGGTGCCTGACCACATTGCTTGCAACAGCAAAGAGACTTCAGCAGCTGTGATAGGGTGTACACCACCCTGGATAAGGTTGACAGAAGTTGGCTCCCAGGGAAACTCCTCCGTCGAGATTTTCTTGAAATACTGACGACTTTGTTCTTGTCAACGATCAGCCTGCTATGCTCATCATTTATGCCAAAGAATCACTTGATATCCTGCGATGTTGGCGTGCCTTTAAGAAACGATAACGGTCAAGTTCACATAGATCTTGCTGTAATGCTTTGCTTAGGCGGATGCCAAGGATTTCTTCACCTTACTCTTGGTTGCCCTCTATGTGTGCCAATTTTAACGGGAACTTATCAGCAAGAAATTTGTGGTAGCATTTCTTGATCTGCACTATCTCTTTTATAGTCAGTCCACAGACATAGCATTTTGTCTATCCGACGGCATACAGGCTTTGTCGAACAGTTAAACCAGTGTTGCTTCTTTGATGGAGATTGGTGACCGGAGGTAGAGTGATTCTTCCGACGATGTCAGGTTCTTTCTCCTTCCATCACCATCACTTTACACCTTCTGGACCATTTCAAACTAGACATGGCTGTCTCGGCGGCTCAGCGCGCAAGGTGCCACCATTTCCTATTGTATTACTTTGGCATCAATGACTCCATGTTTTTGCTGTAGTATGTGCGCAGGTGTGATTCGCGCTTGTGGAAGCAATTGTTAACTATCACAAGATCGTGTGAAAGCAAATTAGAGTATATCCGTACCATCATCGTTGCGGTTACCATACCCAGAACCTCCATGTGTATGATGTTCATTCCCAGTAGCACCGTTTAGATCTCTGGCAACCAATAGTGTGGAATCCTGTAGCACATCAGAGATTTGCTTATCAGAAAGCTTTTTTGATTTGCATAGGACAGCCAGTTTGTGGTGCATATGCCGAGAAGTGAATTGTGCATCTGTTGGGGACAAGGATGATCTTTATGAGTCAGTTGCTGTATCAGTGCACATCATCGATCACATCGTGATATTTTTCAAACGCCACAATGCCGACTCTGTTTTTGTTCTGGACCACCATTGTACAGGAGTTTATAACTGTCACCAATGTCCATGGTCTGGACCTGCTGCGTGTTTCCTGAACTGTGCACTGTCGCCAGAGTCCCCATAGGAAAAATGGAGGCCTTAGTTTGCCATTGGTTCCCAATCCAACGTGGTGGCGATGGTCACCAGATAACCACCAGGTACTGGTCAGGCACATCTTTGGGTTTGCTAGTTAACCCTTAGCAGGGGCGTGTCTTACCGAACACCAAGGCATGTTCCCACACTGGCAGCTTATGTATATCGCGGAGACGGGGGACAGGTCCTCCAGAGGTTTCTATTAGGGACCTCATCCTTAGCCTTTGAGTAGAGCCCTAAACCATATTTAAAATAAATATATATTTCTTTTAAATTAACGATTTACCATCGACAACTATTGATTTATAAAAAAACAAATTTTTTGTATGTTTTTAAAGATGAAGATCTTGCTCAAACAAATGACCTGCTTGCTGTAACAATTTCTTTAAAGTTGATTTATGGGAAAAATATTTTTAGATGATAGTGTTGGTGATATCATGTTTAAAGTACGATAGAAACTACATGATATATTACTGAATATTGTTTATTGATGTTTTAAATATGCCTTTAATTTTCAGACCATTGCTGGTAGCACTTGCCTTTTCACAGCTTTATTGGAAAGATGTGTCCATCGTGATGTTGTTCCTATCTGCAAATACATCCAATCCAAATCATCTCCACCCTGCTTCGTTGCTCTTCTTCCACAGGTATAATTAGCTGTGTCATCTCCTCAGCAATTTCTTATCCCTTAAGTAGTTATATCATTTGTTATTTAAAAATGTTTCCTTAAAATTACTTAAATTCTGATAAAATATAAAATTATCCATTTAATATTAACAAAGCCCAATGAAATTTAAAAATGAATGTAAAATAAAATCCTTTGATTAATGAATTATGATTCATTAATTTACAACAAAGATTTTTTAATACTATTTTAAACTTAAATTGGCAATACACATGAAAAAGTTTAAATTGCTTAAAATATCTCAATAATGGCATTATTGAGATATTTTAAGCAATTGATGATCAAAGAAAGAATCTTTTTAAATTTAAAAAATTTGACTAAAAATAAGGAAGTTATGACTATTTTTCTGCCTCGCACGATTGTATATTTTCCCCTCCTCAAGACCATATGTGTTTCGTCACATTTTTTACACTAATTTTTCAATAAAAATGTTATATCTTTGTTAAAATACAAGATTAAGCAATAAAATTTGCCATATCAATGTATTTTTGTACAAGGAATCAGAATATGCAACTGAAAATCTTCAGAAATTAATGGTCTCCAAGTAATCTGCAGTAAATGTATCCATTAAATGTATCCATTAAAAAAAGAAGTTAGAGAACTCAAAATTGAATTGTAATACATTTTATGTACAAGAAACTGAAATCTAATACTAGGACTGTTTAAAAAATGAATATATTGCACGATTTTTTTGGTATTATTGTAGATTAATAGCTTCCGTTAAATCGCCCCCTTGCCTCCCAAAATATGAGATTCTACCTTTTTTTTAGGCAATTACATGTGAACACCCTGAAAAACTTTGCAGAAAGAAATAAATAAAAACAATTATTTTAGAATTTAGAGTGGGGATTATTTTCACATATAAATTTAATGTAAAATAATTCCACATTTCAGGGCCATTCTAGGGCAGTTAATCATTTTTTTCTATGGGAGATAAATCCTGTGCTTATTTCTTGTTTTTTTCTGGGGGGAGGGGGATAAAGATCTGCTTTTTTTTTTTTTAGACGATTATGTGTAGTTTTAAGAGGGTCTTTGTGGGAGGAGGGTTAGGGGCTTGCCACTCGGATTTCGGGTTAATGGTAGGGCTAGAGGCAATTATGTGTGAACATCCTGAAAAAACCCAATTATTTTAGAATTTAGAGTGGGGGATTAGTTTCACATAAATTTAATGTAAAATAAGTTACCATTTCCGAGCAATTCTAACGTTTTAGGGCAATTAATCAATTTTTTTTCTATGAGAGATAAATCCTTTAAAAAAAATTTTTTTAGACGATTATGTGTAGTTTTAATGGGCTTTTTGTAGAATGAGTGCTTTCCACTCAGACTTAGAGTTAGTGATAAAGTTAAGGAAGCGTTTTTGTTTTGGATGGAGGTTGGCATTCGGACTTACGGTTAAGGGAGTTTTATTTTTAGGTGGTGGCTTGTCACTCGTATTTAAGATTAATGGTACAACACATTCAAGAGAACTCATTGTCACTCAAACCTTGAGTTAGTGGTAGAGTATATCAAGTTTTCAGCTTCAAAAAATATTTTTAAATTGCACTAAAAGGCAAGAATGGCGGGGAAATGGGAGATCATTTTACGTTAAATTTATATACAAAACTGATCCCCCATTCTAAATTCTAAATTATTTTTTCTTGTCTTTTTTCTGCCAAGACTTTTAGGGTGTTCACACGTAATCGCTTAATAAAAGTAGAATCTTATTTTCATTTTTTTTAAATTGGCGATTAAAAAGTCATTATTGCTAGAATTAAAGTTCGAAAGTTGAGTATTTGTGAAAACCAGTGATTCTTTAAGGAGCCACTGTTTTATAAAAAAAAAACACAAACCACATTTTACTTTTTAAGTACAAAAAGTATTTTTCTTTATTTATTTTTTTTCAAAAGTCCATAAATGAAGTTTACAAAACTAACGGTTTATAACCAGCTGCTTGCTATATCAGCGATAATAGTTAAAATGTTGACTTTCGCTGAAAAGGGGACAATATTTTCTTGTATAGGGTAATTCAAAATTACTACTACCGAAAGACAAAACAACATACAATTATAATTTTGATGTATAAAAAAAAGTAAAAAGATTGATTTATTTACTAGTTGGGGTATAAAAAAATTTTTTTTTAAATGTTCGATACTCGTTGTGTTGAAGTTTTATTTTTAAGATTACAAAAAAAATAATGGATCAGTTAATTTTGTACCCTGACAATAATTGAAATTGATATTTTTCTTGATTGTTTTCCGAATTTCATGACAAAACTTCTCATAGAATCGTGGTACGACATTTTTAAAAGAACGAGGGGTTTAATAAAAGTGTCAAAAATGGTGTTAACATATTTATGACTTTATTTGCTGAAAACTCATCAAATATATCATGTAGATTATTATTCATGCGAAAGGATATTCATTTCAAAACAAAATGTTGGTATTTTGAAGACTTAAGATGCTTTGGTTTTTAAAATATGACTATTTTAGTAAAACTATCTTGAAATCTGTGATTATCCAAACCTTTTTATTGTTGATGGGTATTGCTACTTAAATGTGATATTAAATGTAGTAATTAGATTTTCACAGGCAAAATTCAATCATTAATCGATAAACAAATGTGAAATATTCAGTGTTGAGTTTGTGCATGCTTTGGCTAATGGATTCAGTCGCAGCCTATGAAATTAGTTCTGCCAAGATCTAATGACATTTAAGCACTAATATTGTGGGAAAGGTATGAACCTACAATTCACCCGATTTCTGGATGAAAC
This sequence comes from Sepiola atlantica, assembly GCA_963556195.1. Lineage (NCBI taxonomy): Eukaryota > Metazoa > Mollusca > Cephalopoda > Sepiida > Sepiolidae > Sepiola > Sepiola atlantica. Next base: position 144,828,746 of record OY744518.1, on the reverse strand, counting down.
AGCAATTGTGTTCAATTAATCACATACAATAAATCATTTACATTCAGCTTAACCTTAAAAAAAGTAAAACTGACAAACCAAATAATTCCTTTTAATAGCTCTATCTCTTTTTCCTGATCTTCATTTTAACTCAAACAGCGGATAACTTTTGAACTCTTCAAATTCCATTTTATTCTCTTTAACAATGATCATCTCCACCAGGAATCTATCTCTACACATATAGTTATTTGTTTTTTGTTTTTGTTTTTTTGTTTTGTTTTTTTCTTGTAGAAAGAAGTGTTAAATGAACAAAAGGTTCAGACTTCACCTTCTGGATTCCATATAATTTTCTTCCCATTTGCTGATGATTTCAGAAAAATTGATTTTGGAATCACACCAAAAGGTAAATTTAAAAAAAAAGTACTTTCTTCAATTCCTTTGCACCACCCCTTCTTTTCAGGGGGAGGTGTGTCAGATTGGTCAAATACTATTGTTGTCTATGGAATCGGCTATCATCACATCTGTTCAACAAGTTGGCATGTGTTGGACAACTTTTTAAAATTAACTTCCAAACTAACATATCTCTGTCTTTATCTATCCCTCTTTCTCTCAGATCCTTTTTTATCACTTCCTCCCATGCTGGTCCTGGGTATGACCTTAAAAGATATCCAGTGGTGAGGCCTCCACTTGGGAGCTGTGGGGAATGTGGAGTTGCCCCTTAGTTGCCATTACTTGTATGTCCACTCTGGCACGGAGTGGTAGTACCTGTAAGAGCCCCATCTATAGGTCAAATACCAGATCAGGCTGTCTGAAGTTATTGACTTCCTAACTCAAAATGCCTCAAACATTGATGTTTTATTGTTTTTTTTTCTGTGCAGAAGCAAAATCCAAAGCAAAAAACAACAGTTCCCCATCTAAAAATTCAGTACAAAAAACAGACAAAACAACCAAAATTGAAATTTAGGCCCTAAAACAGAGGCAAGAAGAGGCATCTAACTTCGAACAATTCAAAAATCCCAAAGCTCTCAACTAATATGCATATAAATGACTCACTGCCTTAAGACTCAAATGAAGGATATTCCCTTCCACATTCATGGCATGAAAGGACCCTTAGGGTTGGTGTGCCATTAAGCAATATCTTACCTTCCTCCCATGTTTTCCATGGCCTTCTACTGACCCTGCTACCTCAACTGTTCTATATCTCAAGCATTCTTTCAATGTGATCAAACCAACAATCTCCTGTTTTGCATACATTATTACATTAGATTAAAAAACGACTACGTTGACGCTGGATTCAAATCCTATCGGATACATATAAATATTGTTGGGAAAGGTATAGTTTCCTCCCAATTATGTTGGCTAAAATAGTAACTTATACAAGTAGAACTCTTACTTTATTATCATATAAAAAAAAAGGCGTTGTTTTGTTTTGCCAATTTTTAAATATTTAATGGCATCTGCAGGATGTCAGTTTCATTTGTGCAGCTCTGTTTGGATCATACAAGTGGTGTGAAAATGCAATAGGCTGCATTTTCTTTAGTGATGCATATGAATGGCAGACGTTGCAAGTGTTAGATATTTGACCAGAGAAAGGGGTAAGGTGGAGGGGCACAGAAGAAAGTGCAAATGCTTTTGGTTTATTTTGAGCCACCTAGAAGAATATTTCCCTTTGGGGTGAATTAAGTATCTCATAAAAGGCTGGATTGTCGCTATGATAATTCTCTGTCTGACATTTATCTCCGGGGGGATATCTCAAGTGGTCAATGCCTGGGTGGTTTATGACCATGGAGAAATACCCGGCCAGGAAGGAAGAGATTGAAGGTGAGATCTGGCGACTGGGCATGACAGGAAGTTGGAGGTTTGCTAGGATAACTGGAACAGTTGAAGCCTGGGGCCCGTGGAGGCAGGATAGCCCATCTGGGTCTCTTAGCCAAAAGACTGTGGGGGACTTGTTTCCACTTCGCCAGGATATAGAGATCTCATTTTGCAACTCTGCCATTCCACTTAAAGACACGAGTATCTTTTATAACATTCAGCAAATAAATTTGTTACTTGTTCATAGATTGGACTCAGTTTTTCCTTGGCATGAGTCTTTGTTACAGCACTGAGTGGGATCCTACAACAACCTTTGGACCGGCACAACGTGTGGGGATGATTTACGGCCAGTGCAGTGAACGCATGAACAAACACACATGTTCACAGTGGGACTCTTACTTTATTATTACTTTAACCGCACAGATCTAGCTGGTGAAATCTGTCTTAACTTTTGTCTGTCTCATGACTTGTCCCAAATTGTCACCTTCCCCACACGTTTTCCTGATAATGATACTCATCAACCATCCTTACTTGATCTTTTTCTCATTTCTGTCCCTGACTCATGTTCTATTTCCTCTTCTCCTTCATTGGGTTCTTTTGTTCATGCTGTTTTGATGTTGAGGTTGATTTTTCGGTAAAGTCTTCTATTGATCGTCCCTTCCATAGGAAGAAGTTTAACTACAGGAAGGCTGATTGGGATGGCTTTTGCAACTTCCTATGTGACATTCCAAGGGGCTCTATCTTTGGTGTCTCCGATTGCTGCTACTAAGAAGGTTACTGATTGGCTTATTGTTGGAATTAATACCTTCATTCCTCATCGTAAGTTTGAAACCAAACCTCATTCTCCTCCCTGGTTTTCATCTGTTTGTGATTCTGCCATTGCCCATCATAACAATTACTTTAATCAGTATCGTCGGGATGGTTCTGAGACTTCTAGACAATCCTACAGAAGAGCTAGTAATGCCTGCAAGAGAGCAATCTCTGAGGCTTAGTTGAGCTATTCTCAAAAAATTTGTGATTCTATCTCATCTCAAAGGGTTGGTTCTTGTGATATTTGGAGAATCTACAATAGTGTTATTAATAGTGGCAAGTCTGCTATTTCTCCTCTTTTTAATGGTCTTCAGGTTATTTCATCTTCTAAGGATAAGGCTGATCTTTTTGCTTGTCTTTTTGCTGACAATTTTTCTCTTGATGATTCTGGTGCTGTTCTTTCTGTTAATCCTTTGAAAACTGATCAGACTCTTGATTCTGTTATCACTCCAAAGATGGTTGCTAGGGTTCTTTCTGATCGTGACCAGCCTAAGGCTTCTAGTCCTGATTTAATTCCTGTTGTTGTTCTCAAGCATTGTGCTGCTGAACTTTCTTTTATCATCTCTAAATTATTCAATCTCTGTTAGTCTCAGTCTCAGTCCTGTTTCCCTTCTTGTTGGAAGGAGTCCTCTATTGGCCCTGTCTTTAAAAATGCTGCTGATCGGTCTGACCCAACTAGTTAGTCTCCTCTCCGTTATTAGCAAGGTTTTTGAAAGGTTGGTCAATGGCAAGCTTGTCCATTTTCTGGAAAGTCTGGACCTCTTTAGTGATGTTCAGTATGGTTTTTATGGTTTTCGTTCAACTGTTGTAACTGAGCGGATCTGTCGATTTATGGATAATTCAGGAGAGGGTAAAGCCATTGCGCTTGACATTTCGAAGGTGTTCGACAGAGTGTGGCATTCTGGTCTTCTATACAAACTTCAGGGTTATGGTATTGGTTGTGAGGTTCTTGACATTATTAAGTTTTTTCTTTCTGATCGAAGCTTACGAGTAACTTTGGATGGTGTCTCTTCATTCTCTTTTCCTATCAATGCTGGTGTTCCTCAGGGCTCTATTCTAGGTCCAACACTGTTTCTTTTCTATATAAATTATCTTCTAAAGAATATTATTCAGAAAATTAGAATCTCTGCTGATGATACCACTCTCTATTCTGGTGTGGCTTGTCGCCCATCTCCCTCGAATCAGTCAAAATATGCAGCTGATCTAGAAGTTGACCTGGGTTTAGTTTTGGATTGGGATACAAAATGGCTTGTTTCATTTAATCCTGTTAAGACTCAGCTCGTGTCTTTCAATCATAGGCATGACCCTTTTCTTCCTGAGATTCTCATGGATGGATCGGCTCTTGAGGAGAAATCAACTCTGAAACTTCTTGGCCTTTCTCTCTCTTCAAATCTTTCTTGAGTTCATACATTAGATCCATTGCTCTTTCTGCTTCTCGTAAAGTCGGTTCTCTCTATCGTTCCAAACACTTTCTCACACCTGAGGCTGTTCTCTATCTCTACAAATCTACTATCAGACCATGTACTGTTGTCATATTTGGGCTGGTGAATCTGTCTTATTTGAGGGATCTTGATAAGGTGCATAAACGTATTTGTAATTTGATTGACCATACCATTTCTTCTTCTCTGCAAACAAATGTGATGTTGCTAGTCTCAGTCTTTTCTATAAATACTATTATGGTATGTGTTCTTCAGAATGACGTGATCTATTCCCTGCTTCTTTTGTTCCAGCTTGTTTGACTCGTTGATCTAGTGTTTTTGCTGTTTTGATACCTTATTGTAATACAGCTTCCTATTCCAGTAGCTTCTTTCCAAGAAATGCAAGCTTGTGGAACTCTCTTCCTGCTGGCTGTTTTCCTCTTTGGTCCTCATCCTTGGTCTATTCAAGACTAAGGCCCATAGGCATCTCCTGTCTTTGCGATAATCATCTTTCGTTCTTGTTAGCTCCTTACATCAAGTGGCTTCATGCCTTGTCTGGAGCGATTTCCATAAAAAAAAAGAGAGAAATTGTCTCAGCATTACTGATCTCAATTTTCTGCAAAATAGACAAATCAACCAAACCTCTCTTTCTCTCTCTCTCTCTCTCTCTGCCTCTATGATACTCTTCATTTTTCGAACAAGCTTTTTGTTCTTCTGATAATATTTTATACGTAATGTGTTTTATGGTTGTTCATCAAATTAACATCCTTTCAAGGATGGGGACTCAGGGACTCAGCTGTCTGCGATTGTGGTCACTCTGAACAGACAGTAGAACACATCATCGAGTCATGCCTTAAACATCGATCACCCAATGGCGAAGCCGGCATAGCTGTGCTAGACAACAAAACATTAGCATGGCTTTTCTCAACCGAGCTGGTGATCTAACAACGAGATGCTGTGAAGCAAACGAAAGAAGAAAAGAAGAATCAAATTAACAGATGTTGATATTTTGTTCAATCTCCTTATTTGACTGCATACTTTATATGAACTGAATTCTTAAGCAATAAATCCTAAGAGAAAAACTTTATCACTGTCTTTGCTTACTAGATGTTTTATCCAGCGTCTCTTCACTTATCTTTAACACTATCCAATGTTGGATTGTCGTGAGGTTTTGCCCATGCATGTGAAATATTTTCAAATATATTTTTTTCAAACTCTTTCTTTGCTTTACATTAGTATTTTAACTTAATATTAAATCGTATTCATAAAAAAAAATTAGTGTAAAATAATAACGTTTTAAATAGGTTAAGATATCGAAGCTTTAAGAAAATTAATAAAACGTTTAAATAAATAGACATCCTAAACATAGACATGGTTTTTTCCATAAAACAACTCCAGGAGCAATGTCGCGAGCAGAGGCAGCCTCTCTATTTGGCCTTCATCGACCTGACCAATACTTTTGACTTGGACAGCCGAGATGGACTGTTTGCCCTCCTTCGGCGGATTGGATGCCCGCCAAAGCTTCTGAGCCTTATCATGTCCTTTCATGAAGACATGTATATATATATGTATATGTATATGTATATATATATGTATATGTATATG